>JAWMAR010000049.1:2421303-2456947 GCA_036785375.1 Leucoraja ocellata
AGGAAAGATTGAAAAGACTAGGCTTGTATTCACTGGAGTTTAGAAGGATGAGGGGAATATCTTATCAATTAATATATAAAATTATAAAAGGACTGGACAAGCCAGATGCAGGAAAAAATGTTCCCTATGTTGGGCGAGTCCAGAACCAGGGGCCACAGTCTAGAATAAAGGGGAGGCCATTGAAGACTGAGCTGAGAAAAAACTTTTTCACCCAGAGAGTTGTGAACGGGGATGAGGAAACAGGTGACGAAGAAAGGAAGAGGTGGAGACAGTGGGCTGTGGGGGAGCTGGGGAGGGGAGGGGAAGGAGGGAGAAAGCAGGGACTACCTGAAATTGGAGAAGTCAATGTTCACACCGCTGGGGTGTAAACTACCCAAGCGAAATATCAGGTGCTGCTCCTCCAATTTGCGGTGGGACTCAGTCTGGCCATGGAGGAGGCCCAGGACAGAAAGGTCGGGTTCGGAATGGGAGGGGGAGTTGAAGTGCTGAGCCACCGGGAGATCGGGTTGGTTAATGCGAACTGTGCGGAGGTGTTGGGCGAAACGATGGCCAAACCAAACGATGGACAAACTTGTGAGACCAAATGAGCAACTGTTATTCCTACTGGATACAAGCAAAGGAAGTTTTTTCTCAGCGTCTTTTTTAAAAATGATTTGTACGATATTTTGCATTATTAATTGCACTTTTAGCAATGCACCTTCAAAAGAAAAAGATTGTATAACTGTTGCAAAAGTAATAAGGCGGTGTATGTAGCTCGGAGGGGTGGCACGGTGGCGTAGCGGTAGAGTCGCTGCCTCACAGCGCCAGGGACCCGGGTTCAATCCTGACTACCTACGGGTGCTGTCTGTACGGAGTTTGCACGTTCTCCCCGTGACCTGCGTGGATTTTCTCCGGGTGCTCCGGTTTCCCCCCACACTCCAAAGTTTTGTAGGTTAATTGGTTTTGTTATAAATTGTAAATTGTCCCCAGTGTGTGTAGGATAGTGTTTGTGTGCGGGGATCGCTGGTCGGCACGGACTCGGTGGGCCGAAGGGCCTGTTTCCTCTCTTGTCTCTCTAAAGTCTCAACTAAACTTCATGTCAGTTAGTGGCACTTCATGCAGGTGACATATCATACGCTGTTTTTAATCAGAGATAGAATTTAAACAGCTTTGATGAAATCTTCAAAACAGCCCATGTCACCTGGAAGATGGTTTGAGACGGTGATTTTGCAAAATACATTAATATTTATAAGGGATTATTCTTTCTTGGGCAATTCTAAGAAATACAGATCCTCAAACTGAAAAAGAGGGGCAGACATGTGTACTGGAGTTTTTATATTGGTTTAGAGATACAGCACAGAAACTGGCCCTTCGGCCCAACGAGTCTGTGCCGACCAGCGATCCCTGCACATTATAACACTATACTGCACACAGTATTTACATCCATACCAAGACAATTAACATACAAACCAGTGTTTCTTTGGAGTGTGGGAGGAAACCGAAGATCTGGGCACCGTGTTATAGGAAAGATGTTGTCAAGCTGGGAAAGGCCCAGAGAAGATTTACTAGGATGTTGCCAGGACTAGAGGGTGTGATTTGTAGGGAGAGGTTGAGTAGGCTGGGTCTCTATTCCATGGAGCGCAGGAGGATGAGGGGTGATCTTATAGAGGTGTACAAAATCATGAGAGGAATAGATCGGGTAGATGCACTTGCCCAGAATAGGGGAATCGAGGACCAGAGGACTTAAGTTCAAGGTGAAGGGGAAAAAATAGGAATCTGAGGGGTAAATTATTCACACAGAGGGTGTATGGAACGAGCTGCCAGAAGAGGTAGTTGAGGCTGGGACTATCCCAACGTTTAATAAACAGTTAGACAGGTACATGGATAGGACAGGCTTGGAGGGATATGGACCAAACGTGGGCAGGTGGGGCAAGTGTATCTGGGACCTGTTGGGCAAGTTGGGCCGAAGGGCCTGTTTCCACGCTGTGTCCCTCTATCTCTGACTCTATCTTGGAGAAAACCAGAGCACCCGGAGAAAACCCACGCAGGTCACGGGGAGAATTCTATGCCCGTGGTCAGGATGGAACCCGGGTCCCTGGTGCTCTGCGGCAGCAACGAGACAGGCATTCTGGCCACGTGCAGAGTGATATTATGGAGACTAATACTTCACTGTGTACATGCAGGATTCAACCACAGCGGGACTGGGGTCCAGACCAGGAAACTCCCTCGACAGAAAGTCTCTCAAAAGCTCCACGTCCTGGGAAGGCCGTTGAAAACTAACGTCACGTTCATCTGGGTCCGCTCGGCTCCCACTGTGATAGCACACCTAAAAACGAGAGGACATTTTCACACGAGGTTATATAAAAACCCTTCATAGCGATGTTTGTATATGTAGAAGTGTTTAAGAAAGAACTACAGATGCTGGAAAAATCGAAGGTAGACAAAAATGCTGGAGAAACTCAGCGGGTGAGGCAGCATCTATGGAGCGAAGGAATAGGTGACGTTTCGGGTCGAGACCCTTCTTCAGACGCGTCAGGGACTGTTTCCATGCTGTATCTAAACTAAATTTAACTTGCTCAGCAGGTCAGGCAGCATTTCTGTCAACGTCAAAGACATTTTTACTCGTCACCTGCACCCGAAGGTGCAGTGATATGAATTTGCCAGCAGCGATACACTTAAAAAGAACACACAATATGATTTAACGCAAACATTTCTTCACTGTGGTGGAAGGCAACAAAGTTCAGCCAGTCCTCCTCCCTTGTTCAGGAGAACATGGATAGGTGACGTTTCACAGAGTGCTGGAGTAACTCAGCGGGTCAGGCAGCATCTATGGAGCTAAGGAAATAGGCAACGTTTCGGGCCGAAACCCGTAAGGGTTTTGACCCGAAACGTTGCCTATTTCCAGAAGGATTTCGGCCCGAAAAGTTGCCTATTTCCTTAGCTCCATAGATGCTGCTGCACCATAACTCAGCGGGTCAGGCAGCATCTGTGGAGAACATGGATAGGTGACGTTTCACAGAGTGCTGGAGTAACTCAGCGGGTCAGGCAGCATCTGTGGAGAACATGGATAGGTGACGTTTCACAGAGTGCTGGAGTAACTCAGCGGGTCAGGCAATGGTCTGAAGAGGGGTCTCGTCCCGAAACGTCACCCATTCCTTCTCTCCAGAGATGCTGCCTGTCCCGCTGAGTTACTCCAGCATTTTGTGTCTATCTTCAGTGTAAACCAGCATCTGCAGTTCCTTTCGCTACACATATACAAACCTTCATCAGTCCGGGGTATTCGTTGGAAGGAAGTCCATAGAACTCATGTACATCTGGATCGCTGTTTATCCTCATAAAGCACGGAAAACCCTTGGAAATTCCGTACGTTCCAGGGATTTTCTCCTTCCAGTAACAAACCGTAATCTTCAATGTCTGGCACGATCATGGATAGGATAAAAGGAAAACAAAAACAAATGATGAACGGTACACAAAATTGCTGGAGAAACTCAGCGGGTGCAGCAGCATCTATGGAGCGAAGGAAATAGGCAACGTTTCGGGCCGAAACCCTTCTTCAAACTGATGGGGGGTGGGGGGGAGAAGGAAGGAAAAAGGGAGGAGTAGGAGCCTGAGGGCGGGGGAGGAGGAGACAGCTCGAGGGTTAAGGAAGGGGAGGAGACAGCAAGGGCTAGCAAAATTGGGAGAATTCAACGTTCATGCCAACCGGACGCAAGCAACCCAGGCGGAATATGAGGTGCTGTTCCTCCAATTTCCGGTGTTGCTCACTCTGGCAATGGAGGAGACCCAGGACAGAGAGGTCGGATTGGGAATGGGAGGGGGAGTTGAAGTGCTGAGCCAATGGGAGTTCAGGTTGGTTATTGCGGACTGTGAGCGGAGGTGTTCGGCGAAACGATCGCCCAACCTCCGCTTAGTCTCACCGATGTAGATCAGCTGACATCTAGAGCAGCGGATGCAGTAGATGAGGTTGGAGGAGATACAGGTGAACCTCTGTCGCACCTGGAACGACTGCTTGGGTCCTTGAATGGAGTCGAGGGGGGAGGTGAAGGGACAGGTGTTGCATTTCTTGCGGTTGCAACAAAAGAAAGTGCCCGGGGAGGGGGTGGTACGGGAGGGAAGGGAAGAATTGACAAGGGAGTTGCGGAGGGAGCGGTCTTTGCGGAAGGCAGACATGGGGGGAGATGGGAAGATGTGGCGAGTGGTGGGGCCACGTTGGAGGTGGCGGAAATGGCGGAGGATTATGTGTTGTATTTGCCGGCTGGTGGGGTGAAAGGTGAGGACCAGGGGGACTCTGCCCTTGTTGCGAGTGCGGGGATGGGGAGAGAGAGCAGTGTTGCGGGGTATGGATGAGACCCTGGTGCGAGCCTCATCTATGGTGGCGGAGGGGAATCCCCGTTCCCTGAAGAACGAGGACATTTCCGATGCCCTGGTGTGGAACGTCTCATCCGTGGAGCAGATGCGGCGTAGGCGGAGGAATTGGGAGTAGGGGATGGAGTCTTTACAGGGGGCAGGGTGGGAAGACGTGTAGTCCAGATAGCATGGGAGTCAGTTGGTTTGTAGTGTATGTCGGTCAGAAGTCTGTCCCCTGCGATGGAGATGGTGAGGTCAAGGAATGGTAGGGAAGTGTCGGAAATGGTCCAGGTGTATTGGAGTGCCGGATGGAAGTTGGTGGTGAAGTGGATGAAGTCAGTCAGTTGTGTGTGGGTGCAGGAGGTGGCCCCAAAGCAGTCGTCAATGTAACGGAGGTAGAGGTCGGGGATGGGGCCCTGGTACGTATTGAACAAGGATTGTTCAACGTACCCGACAAAGAGGCAAGCGTAGCTGGGGCCCATGCGCGTGCCCATAGCTACGCCTTGTGTTTGGAGGAAATGGGAGGAATCAAACGTAAAATTGTTGAGGGTGAGGACCAACTCCGCTAGGCGGAGGAGAGTGTCAGTGGCTGGGTATAGGTTGCTCCTCTGGTCGAGGAAGAACCGGATGGCTTTGAGGCCATCCTGGTGGGGGATGGAGGTGGAGGTCCCAAATAGATGATTCTGCAGCACAGCCTTGAGAGTATTGTGTTCAGTTCTGGGCACTGCGTTATAGGAAAGATGTTGTCAAGCTGCAGAGGGTACAGAGAAGATTTACGAGGATGTTGCCTGGACTAGAGGGTTTGAGCTGTAGGGAGAGGTTGAGTAGACTGGGTCTCTATTCCATGAGGATGAGGGGAGATCTTATAGAGGTGTACAAAATCATGAGAGGAATAGATCGGGTAGACGCACAGAGTCTCTTGCCCAGAGTCGGGGAATCGAGAACCGGAGGACACGGGTTTATTAGGAATTTGAGGGGTAACTTTTTCACACAAAGGGCGGTGGGTGTTTGCAACAAGTTGCCAGAGCAGCCATCAGGCTGTTAAACATGACAATGAATAAGCTCTGAGCTGTGAACTGTAGACTATATTATTATTACACTATATTTGTTATTTATTTAACTTTTATTTTTCTCTTTCCCCCCCCCCCGTTATATCCAATGTTTACATATTCACATCTTCTGTTGTGCTACAACAAGTAAGAATTTCATTGTCCCGTCCGGGACATATGTCAATAAAACACACTTGACTTGACTTCTTGAGGAGGTAGTTGAGGCCGGGACTATCCCAACGTTTAAGAAACAGTTAGACAGGTACATGGATAGGACAGGTTTAGAGGGGGTTACACAAAAAAGCTGGAGAAACTCAGCGGGTGCAGCAGCATCTATGGAGCGAAGGAAATAGGCAACGTTTCGGGCCGAAACCCATAAGGGTTTCGACCCGAAATGTTGCCTATTTCCAGAAGGATTTCGGCCCGAAACGTTGCCTATTTCCTTCGCTCCATAGATGCTGCTGCACCCGCTGAGTTTCTCCAGCTTTTTTGTGTAACCTTCGATTCTCCAGCATCTGCAGTTCTCTCTTAAACACAGGTTTAGAGGGGTATGGGCTAAATGAGGGCAGGTGGGACTAGTGTAGCTGGGACATGTTGGCCGGTGTGGGCAAGTTGGGCTGAAGGGCCTGTTTCCATGCTGTATCACTCGATGACACCAATCACTCATTGGAAATCTTCTTCTTCTTTTGTGTGGCGTGCACAGCCTAAAGTTGTAGGACAATTTGTTCTATTTGATCTTCCGTTTGTGCACGTCGAGTTGATTGCATTAGTCGAAACAGGGCGGACAAGGTGAAGGTTGCATCATTGGAATTGATGGAGCGTGCCTGAGCTGTGGACCTTGTGTGTGTTTCTCTCGCTGTGATGTTTGCATCGTAACTGTAGAGGTTTCGCCCGATACACTGGATCCCTGACACACCGTTGAGACAACACAGGGACAGAGATATATGCGGCACCTCTCCCTCCTTCTCCATCTGGAGAAGCACCTGTTTTATGCACTGCAGCTCAGCTAATGGCACCACTCAAATCAAGACTTTATCATTATTAAGGAAACAAATGGATGTCTCTACACTTCATTATACAGTCTAGTGCATCGCTCGTAACTCACACTGCCAGAAGGTTGTTCTTACTTAACTTTCAAAAGTGGAAATGGTAAACTTGTTTTGTCTGTAAGTTCCTGACCCAAAACGTCACCTATCCATGTTCTCCACAGATGCTGCCTGACCCGCTGAGTTACTCCAGCACTCTGTGAAACATCACCTATCCATGGTCTCCACAGATGCTGCCTGACCCGCTGAGTTACTCCAGCACTCTGTGAAACGTCACCCATCCATGTTCTCCACAGATGCTGCCTGACCCGCTGAGTTACTCCAGCACTCTGTGAAACGTCACCTATCCATGTTCTCCACAGATGCAGTGAGCTTATTTAGTTTAGTTATAGCTACAGCGTGAATAACAGGCCCTTCGGCCAATGAGTCCTGGAGAAAGCGGGTTCCATACGGGCGCTGTCTGTACGGAGTTTATACGTTCTCCCCGTGACCTGCGTGGGTCCCCCGTTGTTTTTACCCCGCCACGCCCGCTCCTCCATCGGTCTTTCCTACACACAAGGGTCTGCGGAGATTTGTTTTGACGTGTATAAATGATTAGTGAGCTGGGATCAGTAATGGTGGTGAGAGGTTCACCAGGGCATTGCTAATGGGTAGGATGTCAATAGGGAAGATTCATTACTACAAAGCAATTATTGTCCAGTTTATCCACAGATAATTTCTCATTGATTGCCAGTAGTAAAACACCATCAGATTACTGGCACGGTGGCGCAGCGGTAGAGTTGCGATCCCGACTACGGGCGCTGTCTGAACGGAGTTTGCACGTTCTACCCGTGACCTGCGTGGGTTTTCTCCAGGTGCTCCAGTCTCCTCCCACACTCCAAAGACGTACAGGTTTGTAGGTTAATTGGCTTGGCATAATTGTAAATCGTCCCCTAGTGTGTGTAGGATAGTGTTAGTGTGCAGGGATCGCTGGTCGATGCACTGATGGGCCGAAGGGCCTGTTTACTCGCTGTAGCTATAACTACACTAGTTCAGCGGGTCAGGCAGCATCTGTGGAGAACATGGATAGGTGACGTTTCACAGGGTGCTGGAGTAACTCAGCGGGTCAGGCAGCATCTATGGAGCTAAGGAAATAGGCAACGTTTCGGGCCGAAACCCGTAAGGGTTTCGGTCCGAAACGTTGCCTATTTCCAGAAGGATTTCGGCCCGAAAAGTTGCCTATTTCCTTAGCTCCATAGATGCTGCTGCACCATAACTCAGCGGGTCAGGCAGCATCTGTGGAGAACATGGATAGGTGACGTTTCGCAGAGTGCTGGAGTCCCACACTCCAAAGACGTGCAGGTCTGTAGGTTAATAGGCTTGGTGAAAAAGTAAAATTGTCCCTAGTGTGTGTGTGGATAATGTTAGTGTGCGGGGTGATCGCTGGTCGGCACGGACTCAGTGGGCCGAAGGGCCTGTTTATGCGCTGTATCTCCAAAACTAACTAAACCAAAGATCATTGAAGGGAAGTTCTGAAGAAGGATCTCGACCCGAAACGTCACCCATCCCTTCTCTCAGAAATAGGTGACGTTTCGGGTCAAGACCCTACTTCTTCTGAAGAAGATCTTGCCCCGAAACGTCACCTGTTCCTTCTCTCCAGAGATGCTGCCTGTCCCGCTGAGTTACTCCAGCATTTATGACATTAACACAGACTAACTCTAGGCGGGACACACCGACTAACCTCGAGTGGAAGCTGCAGTCCCACAAGGTTCAACAGTTTATTTGTCCAAGGTCCAGCAGTTATCACCAGGCGTTTTGCTCTGTAAATTCCCGCAGTGGTTGTCACGGTAACCAGATCGCCAGGTTGGATTTGAACAACTTTTTCACCATCGCGAATGATTCCTCCAAATCTCCGGAACAAATCCTGCAAAATATTCAAATGTGTCCCGTTAAATCATGGGGAACCCGCCATTATTTCCAATGATCATATCCCCCATCATCCAGAAAATATATTAATGGAACCCAGAGCCAATTTAAATGACTAAGCTCTTTAAATATTCCATTTCCCCGTTAACTATTTAATTGGGTTTTATTCTCCACAGCGCATCATCCCAGCTCTTAGTTCAAAAATCCTTGCCTCCCCTCTCTCTCCATCCCTCCCCCTTCCCAGTTCTCCCACCAGCCTGACTGTCTCCGACTACATTTGGTGTTGCCTGCTCCCAGTTCTGTTCCACATGTTCCTTGATCTCCATTCCCTTTGCCCGGTTTTCACACCTTACACTTCCTTGACTATGCATCTCCCCCCCCTCCCCCCCCTGACGTCAGCCCGAAGAAGGGTCTCGACCCGAAACGTCACCCATTCCTTCTCTCCAGAGATGCTGCCTGTCTCGCTGAGTCACTCCAGCATGTTCTGTCTGTCCCAGTTCATAGGGTAATATGTGAAAGGAGTAGAATTAGGCCATTCGACCCTTCGAGCCAGCACCGCCATTCAATGTGATCATGACTGATCATCCACAATCAGTACCCCACTCCTGCCTTCTCCCCATATCCTTTGACTTTGCTATCTTTAAGAGTCCTATCTAACTCTCTCTTGAAAGTATCCAGTGAATTGGCCTCCACTACCTTCTAAGGCAGAGAATTCCACAGATTTACAACTCTCTGGGTGAAAAAATTTGTCCTCATCTCCATTGTAAATGGCTTACCCCATATTCTTAACTGCAGCATCTGCAGTTCCTTTGTACACAGACTCTGTCTCAATCTACCACTGTTATACAACATCTGTACTGCATCTGAGACACTTGTCTACGATGTTTCTGAGTGCTTCTGTATACTGATACTTGTACTGAACTGTGTACGTAAATCATTTTCAGTGTCGGAAGGAACTGCAGATGCTGCTTTAAACCGAAGATAGACACAAAACGCTGGAGTAACTCAGCAGGACAGGCAGCATCTCTGGAGAGAAGGAACAGGTGACGTTTCGGGCAAGATCTTCTTCACCCGTCTTGACCCGAAACGTCACCTATTTCTTTTCTCCAGAGATGCTGCCTGACTCGCTTAGTTACTCCAGATTTTTGTGTCAATCTTCAATTTCATAGACGCGTAGAAAAATAGGTGCAGGAGTAGGCCATTCGGCCCTTCAAGCCAGCACCGCCATTCAATATGATCATAGCTGATCAGTACCCCGTTCCTGCTTTATCCCCATATCCCTTGATTCCGTTAGCCCTAAGAGCTAAATCTAACTCTCTCTTGAAAACATCCAGTGAATTGGCATCCACTGCCTTTTGTGGCAGAGAATTCCACAGATTCACAACTCTCTGGGTGAAGAGGTTTTTCCTCATCTGAGTCCTAAATGGCCGACCCCTTATTCTTAAACCGTGACCCCTGGTTCTGGACTCCCCCAACATCGGGAACACTTTTCCTCCATATAGCCAGTCCAATCCTTTGAGAATTTTATATGTTTCCATAAGATCTCCTCTCATGCTTCCAAATTCCAGTGAATACAAGGCTAGTCTTTCATCATAGTGTATATCAGTCCCGCCATCCCGGGAATTAACCTGATGAACTAGTTAGCATGAAATCAGGTGGTGGAAGCCTTTCACAAGTACAATCCAAACTGCCTGCCTTAACCAGGAATGAGTTGTTTAACATATGATGAGCGTTTGTCGGCACTGGGCCTGTACTCGCTGGGGTTCAGAAGAATGAGGGGGGGACCTCATTGAAACGTACAGAATAGTGAAAGGCTCGGATAGAGTGGATGTGGAGAGGATGTTTCCACTAGTGAGAGAGTCTCGGACTAGAGGTCGCAGCCTCAGAATTAAAGGACGTTCTTTTAGGAAGGAGATGAGGAGAAATGTCTTTAGCCTGAGGGTGGTGAATCTGTGGAATTCATTGCCACAGACGGCTGTGGAGGCCAAGTCAGTGGATATTTTTAAGGCAGAGATGGATAGATTCTTGATTAGTACGGGTGTCAGGAGAATTGGGTTAGGAGGGAGAGATAGATCAGCCATGATTGAATCGCAGAGTAGACTTGACGGGCTGAATGGCCTAATTCTGCCCCTATCACTTATCACTTACAACCAGCCTGTCTTCCACTATAATATGTTTTTCAGGGACAAATTCAAATTGTAAAAATGTGGTAACAATTTTCGAAGGATTATTATTTAAACAATAACAATTTTAATGAGCAGCAAATCCAGAGCGATATCTTCAACGTTTTGATGTGATGTACACCAGACCTGCTGTTGGGGGCTTTTTAAGTTTCAGTGCCTCTTATGTGAGAAAAATATATGCAAACCTTGAAAGTGATGATATTTCAAAGGAAGTTTCGTCAATTAGTTTGGTTTAGAGATTGCCGCAGAAGGCTGTGGAGGTCAACTCAGTGGATATATTCACGGCAGAGATAGATAGTTTCATGATTAGTACGGTTGTCAGTGGTTCCGGGGAGAAGGGGGTTGGGACGGAGAGATAGATCAGCCATGATTGAATGGCGGAGTAGACTCGATGGGCCGAATGGCCTAATTCTGCTCCTATCAGTTACAACATTCTTAAGGGGTTGGACAGGCTAGATGCAGGAAGATTGTTCCCGATGTTGGGGAAGTCCAGGACAAGAGGTCACAGTTTGAGGATAAGGGAGAAATCATTTAGGACCGAGATGAGAAAAACATTTTTTACACAGAGAGTTGTGAATCTGTGGAATTCTCTGCCACAGAAGGTAGTTGAGGCCACAGTTCATTGGCTATATTTAAGAGGGAGTTAGATGTGGCCCTTGTGGCTAAAGGGATCAGGGGGTATGGAGAGAAGGCAGGGATGGGATACTGAGTTGGATGATCAGCCATGATCATATTGAATGGCGGTGCAGGCTTGAAGGGCCGAATGGCCTACTCCTGCACCTATTGTCTATGTTTCTATGTTTCTATCACTTATGATCTTGTGAGACACAGCTTATTGGGGCCAGCAATATTACTTATTGGAATTAGTTTCTCCATCTGATCAAATCAGTGAGAGTGAATCGGAATCAGGCAATGATATAGATCACTTCAGCATCTCACAATATTCTGTTTATAGATACAGGAGGAAAACAGGCCCTTCGGCCCGTGGAGTCCGTGCTGACCATCGATCGCCCGTTCAGTTCAGTTTAGTTTATTGTCACGTGTACCGAGGTACAGTGAAAGGCTTCTGTTGCGTGCTAACCAGTCAGCGGAAAAACAATACATGATTATAACCGAACCGTCCACAGTGTACAGATACATGATAAAGGGGTAAAGCCAGCAAAGTCCGATCAAGGATTGTCCGAGGAGGTGGATAGTAGTTCAGCACTGCTCTCTGGTTGTGGCACGAGTCTATGTGAACCCACTTTTGCATCCACTCCCTGTACACTAGGGGCAATTCACAGAGGCCAATTACCCTACAGACCTGTACGGTTTTGTGGTGCGTGAGGAGACCAGAGCACCCGGAGGAAACCCACGAGGTCCAAGGGAGAACATGTCCTCCCACATCCCAAAGGTCTCTCTGTAATATTGCCGCGGGTGTGGATGAGAAAGTGGGATAGCATAGAACCCGTGTGAAGGGGTGACCGATGGGCCGAAGGGCCAGTTTCCTCGCTGTTTATTACAACCAGTCGATGGATTACCTGTACATTTTTCAAGGCTCGATCGGCATACAAGATGCCAGCTGTTTTGTCGAGGAGAGCGGAGACGCCTCTTGGCAGCTTGACAGCTGGAAATCGCTTTGAAACATCGGCAGATGTTAACGTGGTCATGGGCACATTGTTGTCGATCAAGGTGGACTTCATGGTCTGAAAACTTGGGTTCCCCTCTTTCCCCAGAACCAAGAGCCCTGTTGGCCTGCAAATGGAAACATAGAAACATAGAAATTAGGTGCAGGAGTAGGCCATTCGGCCCTTCGAGCCTGCACCGCCATTCAATATGATCATGGCTGATCATCCAACTCAGTATCCCGTACCTGCATTCTCTCCATACCCCCTAATCCCCTTAGCCACAAGGGCCACATCTAACTCCCTCTTAAATATAGCCAATGAACTGGCCTCAACTACCCTCTGTGGCAGAGAGTTCCAGAGATTCACCACTCTCTGTGTGAAAAAAGCAAAATACCTTGGAAACAAGGCCAGTCACATTATTATAGAAGCGCCCGACAACTACATCCCACACCTTCGGTGGCTCAACACTTCAACTCCCCCTCCCATTCCCACACTGACCTTTCTGTCCTGGGCCTCCTCCATTGTCAGGGTGAGGCCCAGCGCAGATTGGAGGAACAGCACCTCATAATTCACTTGGGCAGCCTACACCCCAGCGGTATGAACATTGACTTCTCCAACTTCAAGTAACCCTGCTTTCCCTCTCTCCATCCCTCCCCCTTCCCAGTTCCACCACCGATCTGACTGACCCCCTGATTAAATTTTATCTCCGTATCCAATGCCACTAATGTATCTAATGCTACTAACGCAACTAACTCAACTAGTATAACTATCTACACTAGGGCCGGCACGGTGGCGCAGTGGTAGAGTTGCTGCCTCACGGCGCCAGAGACCCGGGTTCCATCCTGACCACGGGTGCTGTCTGTACGGAGTTTGTACTTTGACCTGCGTGGGTCGGTTGTCTCCGAGATGTCCGATGTCCTCCCACACTCCAAAGACGTACAGGTTTGTAGGTTAATTGGCTTTGGTATCAATGTAGAATTGTCCCTGGTGTGTGTAGGATAGTGTTAGTGTGCGGGGATCGCTGGTCAGTGTGGGCTCGGTGGGCCTTTCATCTAGAGCAGTGGTTCCCAACCTTTTTTTGGCCATGCCCCACCTAATCACCTCTAAAATCCTGATGCCCCCCCCCCCCCCCCATGTGGTGATATATAATTCTTATCATTTAAAAAGTGAACTCCGTTTCAGCTGAAGAAGCTTAAAACGCCAATACCTTGGTTTAAACAAGATTCAAAACAACATGAAAAAGAAAAATGAAAAAGACAGTTAAAGTTCTGAGCAAGAAATTCCAAAAAAATTGTAAAGAAAAGAAAAATACATTAGGTGGTATTAAAATAATAACAGTAATAATAATAATAATAATAATAATAATAATAATAATAATAATAATAATAAAATAATAATAGTAATAATAATAATAGTAGTAATAATAATAATAATAATAATAATAATAATAATAATAATAAAAGTAATAATAATAATAGTAATAATAATAATAATAATAAATATGATAATAGAAGGGTATTCACAGGTAATAAAGAGAGAGAAAATTCTGGGACGTGCATGAAGAGCGATGGCGCGGTGATTATGTAATAACTACACAATAAAGACCTTTTTTACCCCATAAAAATTATTTACTCAAAATTATTTACTCAAAATAACATCTGAAACATAAACTACATATGTTTACCTGATGGAAAATCCTAAAAAATAAAAATCGGAAATTTGGACCCACACCTCCTCAGTCGCGCTCAATTGCCCCCCTGTGGGGCGTACACCCCACGTTGGGAACCACTGATTTAGAGATACAGCACGGAAACTGGCCCTTCGGCCCACCGAGTCCGCGCCGACCGCCAATCCCCGCACACTCATCCCCTCTCCCCTCACTCTCAGTCTGAAGAAGGGTCTTGACTCGAAACGTCGCCCATCCCTTCTCTCCAGAGATGCTGCCTGTCCCACTGAGTTACTCCAGCATTTTGTGTCTATCTTGGGTGTAAACCAGCGCCTGCGGTTCCTCCCTACACTTGGATGCCTCGATGCTACTTAACCTGAAGAGTTCCGTGTTGGTTTCAGCTTCCAGTTGCTTCCAGAGCTGGTAGCATTCCGTCATCATGGCTGTGTAGTAAGTCTTGGCGTAAGCTTTCCGAATAATTCGAGTCTGTCCGTGGGAACTCCCGCGGGCATGAGGCAAAGCAAACTGTAAGAACACAGAGGTTACTCAAATTCACACGTTCTAGGAGTAGAATTAGGCCATTCGGCCCATCGAGTCTACTCTGCCATTCAATCATGGCTGATCTCTGCCTCCTAATCCCATTTTACTGCCTTCTCCCCATAATCCTTGACACCCGTTTTAATCTAGAACTTATCTATCTCTGCCTTAGAAATATCCACTGACTTGGCCTCCACAGTGTCTGTGGCAATGAGTTCCACAGATTCACCACCCTCTGACTAAAGAAGTTCCTCCTCACCTCCTTTCTAAAAAAACACCCTTTAATTCTGAGGCTGTGACCTCTGGTCCTAGACTCTCCCACCAGTGGAAACATCCTCTCCACATCCACGCCTTTCATTATTCTGTACGTTTCAATGAGGTCCCCCCTGAACCTTCTAAACTCCAGCGAGTACAGGCCCAGTGCCGACAAACGCTCATCATATGACGATCATCAGATGGATCACAGAACATTACTGCACAGGACCAGGCCCTGTGGCCCACCGAGTCCGCACCGACCAGCGATCCCCGCACACTAACACTACCCTACACACACTAGGGACAATTTACACTTTACACGCGAAACAGATGTCATGGTCTCAAAGTAATTGGTGATCCAACTCGGACACCAAAAACATTCCTTCACACATTGGCCAATGTATCTTTAGAATGGTGGCACAGTGGCGCAGCGGATAGAGCTGCTGCCTCACAGCGCCAGAGACCCGGGTTCGATCCTGACTACGGGTGCTGTCTGTACGGAGTTTGCACGTTCTCCCCGCGTGGGTTTCCTCCCGCACTCCAAAGACGTGCAGGTTTGTTTAGCTAATTGGCTTGGTATAAGTGTAAACTGTTCCCAGTGTGTGTGTGGTGTTATGTTAAGCCCCTGTCCCACTTAGGAAACCTGAACGGAAACCTCTGGAGACTTTGCGCCCCACCTAAGGTTTCCGTGCGGTTCCCGGAGGTTGCAGGTAGTGGAAGCAGGTAGGGAGACTGACAAAAACCTCCCGGAACCGCACGGAAACCTTGGGTGGGGCGCAAAGTCTCCAGAGGTTTCCGTTCAGGTCTCCTAAGTGGGACAGGGGCATAAGTGTGCGGGGATCGCTGGTCGGCGCGGACTCGGTGGGCCGAAGGGCCTGTTTCCGCGCTGTATCTCTAAACTAAACTAAAGTCAACTTACTGAAATTCCCAATAACAGCATGAAAATCATTTAAACAATTTCAACACATATGTGAACTGGGAGAGCTGTGTGTGAAGTGGTGAGTTTAGAACAGGCACTAGGAACCAGGAGAGTCAGCAAAGCCTCGCTCCAAGGAGCAGGTAAAGTTCAGGCACAGTTTAGTTTAGTTTAGATTAGAGATACAGTGTGCAAACAGGCCCTTCGGCCCACCGAGCCCGTGCTGACCAGCGATCCCCGCACACTAACACTATCCTACACACACTAGGGACAATTTACACTTACACCAAGCCAATTGAACCACTAACCTGGTCGACACAGAATGCTGGCGTAACTCAGCGGGAATCTGTGGAGGCTCCCTGGAGATTCTGGCAGCATCTCCGGAGACAATAGACTATAGGTGCAGGAGTAGAGGCCATTCGGCCCTTCGAGCCTGCACCGCCATTCAATATGATCATGGCTGATCATCCAACTCAGTATCCCATACCTGCCTTCTCTCCATACCCCCTGATCCCCTTAGCCACAAGGGCCACATCTAACTCCCTCTTAAATATAGCCAATGAACTGGCCTCAACTACCCTCTGTGGCAGAGAGTTCCAGAGATTCACCACTCTCTGTGTGAAAAAAGTTCTTCTCATCTCGGTTTTAAAGGATTTCCCCCTTATCCTTAAGCTGTGACCCCTTGTCCTGGACTTCCCTAACATCGGGAACAATCTTCCTGCACCTAGCCTGTCCAACCCCTTAAGAATTTTGTAAGTTTCTATAAGATCCCCTCTCAATCTCCTAAATTCTAGAGAGTATAAACCAAGTCTATCCAGTCTTTCTTCATAAGACAGTCCTGACATCCCAGGAATCAGTCTGGTGAACCGTCTCTGCACTCTCTCTATGGCAAGAATATATTCGAGCCAGCATCGCCATTTATTGTGATCATGGCTGATCATCCCCAATCAGTACCCCGTTCCTGCCTTCTCCCCATATCCCCTGACTCCGCTATCTTTAAGAGCCCTATCTAGCTCTCTCTTGAAAGTATCCAGAGGACCGGCCTCCACCGCCCTCTGGGGCAGAGGGAATGGGGGACGTTTCGTGTCGAGACCCTCCCCATTCCTTCTCTCCAGAGATGCTGCCTGCCCCACTGAGTTACTCCAGCATTTTGTGTCTACCTTCGATTTAAACAGCGTCTGCAGTTCCTTCCTACACAACCTGTACGTCTTTGACGTGTGGGAGGAAACCGGAGCACCCGGATAAAACCCACGCTGGTCACGGGGAGAACGTGCAAACTCTCCACAGACAGCACCCGTAGTCGGGATGGTACCCGTGTCTCTGGCTGGTGCTGTGAGGCAGCAACTCTACCGTGCCACCAACATTATTCGGTTGTACTGAACTGATTGAAGTTGGTCTAATTAAAAATATGTGTGCAATTTCACGCCAGTGCACACTCAAATTGCACACTCACCTGGTCTATTAGCAGCGTCTTGCTGTGCTTGGACAGGTGGTACGCTGTGTAAGAGCCCTGTATTCCTGCTCCGATCACTATTGTGTCAACTTCACCCTGTACCGACATCTTTCAAACTGCAGTGGAGGACAAAGTTAATGAATATCTTCCAATATCACATGTCAGAGCAACGTGACCTGGTTGCAGAGGTACACCTCAACGCTCTCTGTCTGTCTCTCTGTCTCTGTCTCTCTGTCTCTCTGTCTGTCTCTGTCTCTCTTTCTCTCTCTCTGTCTCTGTCTCTCTGTCTCTCTCTCTCTCTGTCTCTCTCTGTGTCGTCTCTGTGTCTCTCTCTGTCTCCCTCCGTCTCTCTGTCTCTCTCTCTCTCTCTGTCTCTCTCTGTGTGTGTCTCTCTCTCTCTCTCTGTCTCTCTCTCTCTGTCTCTCTGTGTGTCTCTCTCTGTGTCTCTCTCTGTCTCCCTCTGTCTCCCTCTGTCTGTCTCTGTGCCTCTCTCTCTATTTCTCTGCCCCCCTCTCTCTCCCTCTCTCTCTCTCACACACACATACGTACACAAATAAACTAACAATAATACTGCAATAATAACAATAATAGTCTATGAAAAAACACTTTTTCACACAGAGAGTTGTGAGTCTGTGGAATTCTCTGCCTCAGAGGGCGGTGGAGGCCGGTTCTCTGGATACTTTCAAGGGAGAATTAGATAGGGCTCTTGAAAATAGCGGAGTCAGGGGATATGGGGAGAAGGCAGGAACGGGGTACTGATTGGGGATGATCAGCCATGATCACATTGAATGGCGGTGTTGGCTCGGGCTGAATGGCCTACTCCTGCACCTATTGTCTATTGTCTATTGTCTGTTGAGCAAATCTCGGGTGTTGAGTAGACTAGGGCTAAGTTTGCGGAACGGAGGGTGTGTGCATTGGATCCCCAGCTGTTGCCTGCAAGTTTCCAGATGCATGGGTGAGGGATTGCAACCTTCACGTGGTCCAGCCTGCAACCAACCCGACATACACAAATACAGGATAGTGAAAGGCCTGAATAGAGTGGATGTGGAGAGGATGTTTCCACTGGTGGGAGAGTCTAGGACCAGAGGTCACAGCCTCAGAATTAAAGGATGTTCTTTTCGGAAGGAGATGAGGAGGAATTTCTTTAGTCCGAGGGTGGTGAATCTGTGTAATTCTTTGCCAAAGAAGGCTGTGGAGGCCAAGTCAGTGGATGTTTTTTAAGGCAGAAATAGATAGATTCTTGATTAGTGCGGGTGTCAGGAGAATGGGGTTAGGAGGGAGAGATAGATCAGCCATGATTGAATGGTGGAATAGACTTGATGGGCTGAATGGCCTAATTCTACACCTATCACTCATGACCTTAAGACCATAACACAAAAAGCTTTTCACTGCTTATGTGAGCTCTGATGCATTAGTTTTGCATATTATTTTGCATATTTATTTACTCCATAGGTTATTAATAGAGTCATACAACACAGAAACAGGCCCTTCGGCAAACTCATCTATGCTGACCAGCGTGCCCCATCTAAACTTGTCCCATTTGGCCCACATCCCTCTAAACCTTTCCTATCCATGTACCTGTCCAAGTGTCCTGTACATACCTGCCTCAACTACCTCCTCCTCCTACCACCCTCTCCCCGGGCACTTTCCCTTGCAACCGCAAGAGATGTTACACTTGTCGCTTTACCTCCCCCCTCGATTCCATTCAAGGACCCAAGCAGTCGTTCCAGGTGCGACAGAGGTTCACCTGCATCTCCTCCAACCTCATCTATTGCGTCCGCTGCTCTAGGTGTCAGCTGATTTACATCGGTGAGACCAAGCGGAGGTTGGGCGATCGTTTCGCCGAACACCTCCGCTCGGTCCGCATTAACCAACCTGACCTCCCGGTGGGCTCAGCACTTCAACTCCCCCTCCCATTCCAAATCCGCCTCTCTGTCCTGGGTCTCCTCCATGGCCAGAGCGAGCAGCACCGGAAATTGGAGGAGCAGCACCTCATATTCCGCCTGGGGAGTCTGCATCCTGCGGGCATGAACATTGAATTCTTCCAATTTTGTTAGCCCTTGCTGTCTCCTCCCCTTCCTAGCTCTCCCTCAGCCCTCGGGCTCCTCCTCCCTTTTTCCTTCCTTCTCCCCTCCCCCCCCCCCTTTCAGTCTGAAGAAGGGTTTCGGCCTTAAACATTGCCTATTTCCTTCGCTCCATAGATGCTGCTGCACCCGCTGAGTTTCTCCAGCATTCGATTTTCCAACATCTGCAGTTCCTTCTTAAATACCTCCTCCGGCAGCAATTGGATGATTGGATATTGAATGGCGGTGCAGGCTCGAAGGGCCGAATGGCCTACTCCTGCACCCATTTTCTATTTTTCTATGTTTCTATAAGGTAGACAAAAATGCTGGAGAAACTCAGCGGGTGCAGCAGCATCTATGGAGCAAAGGAAATAGGCAACCTAGTTAAGGAAATAGGCAACGTTTCGGGCCGAAACCCTTACGGGTTTCGGCCCGAAACGTTGCCTATTTCCTTTGCTCCATAGATGCTGCTGCACCCGCTGAGTTTCTCCAGCATTTTTGTCTACCTTCGATTTTCCAGCATCTGCACAGTTCCTTCTTAAATACCTCCTCCGGCAGCTCGTTCCACACACCCGGGTCTCTGGCGCTGTGAGGCAGCAACTCTACCGCTGCGCCACATTCCTAACTTGTTCCATGTGGCGACTAGTCTGTGTGTGTGTGGAATAAGTCACCTCACAGGTTCTTATTGAATGGTTCCTCCCTCTTTAAACTGACACCCCTTCATTCCAGGGTTGGCGGGACTGACAAATGATCTTGTTGCGTAGGCAGTGCACAGCCTAAAGTTGAAGGACAACTTGTTCTGTTTGATCTACTGTTTGTGCACGCCAGGTTGAATGGATTCGTCGATACAGGGTGGACCACGTGAAGGTTGCAATCTCCCACCCCTGACACAAGATGAAAGAATGGGTCGGCTGGGCGTGTATTCACTGGAGTTTAGAAGGATGAGAGGGGATCTTATAGAAACGTATAAAATTCTGGAGGGATTGGGCAGGCGAGATGCAGGAAAAATGGTCCCCATGTTGGGGGAGTCC
Organism: Leucoraja ocellata; assembly: GCA_036785375.1. Lineage (NCBI taxonomy): Eukaryota > Metazoa > Chordata > Chondrichthyes > Rajiformes > Rajidae > Leucoraja > Leucoraja ocellata. The sequence continues at coordinate 2,441,341 of JAWMAR010000049.1, forward strand.
AGAACCAGGGGTCACACACACTTTAAGAATAAGGGGTCGGCCATCTAGGACAGAGTTGAGGAAAAACGTCTTCACCCAGAGAGTTGTGAATCTGTGGAATTCTCTGCCACAGAGGGCAGTGGATGAGAAAATGGGGTAATGTGGGACTAGTGTGAACGGGTGATCGATGGTCGGCATGGGCCGATGGGCCGATGGGCCTGTTTCTGTGCTGTATCTCTAAACTGTTGTGAGATGGTGAAGTGGCGTATATCGTTGCCCGATTAAGCGGCACGGTGGCGCAGCGGTAGAGTTGCTGCCTCACAGCGCCAGAGACCCGGGTTCGATCCCGACTACGGGCGCTGTCTGTACGGAGTTTGTACGTCCTCTCTCCCCGTGACCTGCGTGGGTTTTCTGTGAGATCTTCGGTTTCCTCCCGCACTCCAAAGACGTGCAGATTTGTAGGTTAATTGTAAATCGCTGGTCGGTGGGCCGATGGGCCTGTTTCTCTAAAGTAAACTCAACTAAACTCTGAATCATTGACTGATTTGTTCAGATGGAGAAACTAATTACCGTAAGTATTATTGCTGAGCCAGATTACAATTTATAGTGAAGGGACAGATTGCTTTTCTCCTTGATCAAAGGGCAGTGATTTATTTCATGGACCATGTTGATGCCAGCACAATTTATTTTGTTGCTGCGTTTATTCGTTTTATCTAATTCTGTTTCAGTTCTGGTTCTCCTCTTATGGATTCCCCCTCTGTCTCTCACGTGTCGGACAGCACGGAACCCAGGCCCTTCGGCCCGCCTTGTCCGTGCCCACCAAGATGCCATCATGGGCTAGTCCCACCTGCCTGCGTTTGGCCCATGGTAGACAGAAGTGCTGGAGAAACTCAGCGGGTGCAGCAGCATCACTGAGAAAAGACATTCTTGCCATGGAGGGAGTGCAGAGAAGGTTCACCAGACTGATTCCTGGGATGCCACATCTAACACCCTCTTAAATATAGCCAATGAACTGTGTGGCCTCAACTACCTTCTGCGGCAGAGAATTCCACAGATTCACCACTCTCTGTGTGAAAAATGTTTTTCTCATCTCGGTCCTAAAAGATTTCCCCCTTATCCTTAATCATCGTACTAGTTTCATTGTCATCCTGCCGAGTTTCACCAGCCTGCACCTTCTCCACAACCAGCAATGGATCATTGTGGGCTCCACGTTTCCTTGATCATCGTTGGTTTCTTCTTCTGCACACCTTTCATTCATTTGTTCTTTGTGTTCTCTAGCTCTAGCTTTCATCTCCCTGACCCTCGGTCTCGACTCGAAACATCACCCATTCATAAGGTCATAAGTGATAGGAGCAGAATGAGTCCATTTGGCCCATCAATTCTACGCCGCCATTCAATCGAGGCTGATCTATTTCCTGCCTTCTCCCCATAACCTCTGACACCCACACTAATCAAGATTCTATCTATCTCTGCCTTAAATATATCCATTGACTTGGCCTCCACAGCCTACAATAAGGTTTCAATGAGTTCCCCCACTCTTTCTTCTAAACTCCAGCAAGTACAGGCCCAGTGCCGACAAACGCTCATCATGTGTTAAGCCACTGATTCCAGGGATAGAAACATAGACAATAGGTGCAGGAGTAGAGGCCATTCGGCCCTTCGAGCCTGCACCGCCATTCAATATGATCATGGCTGATCATCCAACTCAGTATCCCGTACCTGCCTTCTCTCCATACCCTCTGATCCCCTTAGCCACAAGAGCCACATCTAACTCCCTCTTAAATATAGCCAATGAACTGGCCTCGACTACCCTCTGCGGCAGAGAGTTCCAGAGATTCACCACTCTCTGTGTGAAAAAAGTTCTTCTCATCTCGGCTTTAAAGGATTTCCCCCTTATCCTTAAGCTGTGACCCCTTGTCCTGGACTTCCCCAACATCGGGAACAATCTTCCATTCCAACATCGGGTTCATTCTCTCCATTCCTTCTCTCCAGCGATGCCGCCTGCCCCGCTGAGTTACTCCAGCATTTTGTGTCTATCTTCGCTGTAAACCAGCATCTGCAGTTCCTTCCTCCGCAGCTGGTATTTGACTGGAGTATTTCCGCTGCTCACGAACACAGCGTTGAATCTTATCCAATTATTGATTGGTGTCAGCAGTGACAGGCTTTTGTACTGATGAAGTGAAGATCTAATGAATTAAGCACACAAAACACTCCTCCACTGTTAGTTCGTGACACCGCTCAGCGCTTAATTTACCAAGAGAGACTTTTCTTTGCACAATTAACCCTTTTTAGCTCGAGTTTGCCATTTCTGGCCGGAAGTATCTGAAAACATCTCTGAAATAATTGTTTAGTTTAGAGATACAGCGCGGAAACAGGCCCTTCGGCCCATCGAGTCTGCGCCGACCAGCGATTCCCCGCACACTAACACTGCCCTACACACACCAGGGACAAGTTACTGAAGGAACTGTGCAGGGAGGAACTGCAGATGCTGGTTTACTCTGAAGATAGGAGTAATGCTGGAGTAACTCAGCGGGTCAGGCAGCATCTCTGGAGAGAAGGAATGGGTGGCGTTTCGGGTCGAGACCCTTCTTCAGACTGAGAGTCGGGGGAGAGGGAAACGAGAGATATAGGCAGGGATAGAGAACAGATGACACGGTGGCGCAGCGGTAGAGTTGCTGCCTCACAGACCAGGGTTCGATCCCGACTCTGGGTGCTGTCTGTATGGAGTTTGCATGTTCTCCCCCTGATCTGCGTGGGTTTTCTCCGGCTGGTCCGGTTTCATCCCACCCTCCAAAGACGTGCAGGTTTGTAGATTAATTGACTTGGTTATAATTGTAACTTGTCCCTGGTGTGTGTAGGATAGTGTTAGCGTGCAGGGATCGCTGGTCGGCGCGGACTCGGTGGGCCGAAGGGCCTGTTCCGCGCTGTATCTCTAAACTAAACTAAACTAAACTAAAATGAATGAAAGATATGCATTAAGGCAACACTGGTGAAGGAAACAGCCCATTGTTAGCTGTTTGCTAGGTGAGAACGAGAAGCTGGTGTGGGGGAGGGATTGTTATTTTGTTGACAAGCTGGGAGCTTTTGGTTAGCAGCTCCGCGGACTAACACCAGTGGAGAAGACAGCCCCCTCCTGAGGCCACACACGGTGTTACAAGCTTACCGACCCAATTCACCTTGTCGGAAGGAACTGCAGATGCTAGTTTACACAGAAAATAAACACAAAATGCTGGAGTAACTCAGCGGGACAGGCAGCATCTCTGGAGAGAAGGAATGGGCGACGTTTCGGGTTGAGACCCTTCTTCAGACTGGTAAATCTCTTCTGCAACCTCCCCAAAGCCAGCACATTCTTCCTGTAATGGGGTGACCAGAACTGTACAGAGGATTCCACCTTCAGTCTAACCAAGCCTGCAAGATGCCATGGGTGATGTTTCCGGGTCGGGAGACGTCTTCAGTCTGAAGAAGAGTCCTGACCCGAAACGTCACCCATCCTTTTACCCCACAGATGCTGCCTGACCCGCTGGGTTACTCCAGCACTCTGTGAAACGTCACCTATCCATGTTCTCCACAGATGCTGCCTGGCCCGCTGAGTTACTCCAGCACTCTGTGAAACGTCACCTATCCATGTTCTCCACAGATGCTGCCTGACCCGCTGAGTTACTCCAGCACTCTGTGAAACGTCACCTATCCATGTTCTCCACAGATGCTGCCTGACCCGCTGAGTTACTGCAGCACTCTGTGAAACGTCACCTATCCATGTTCTCCACAGATGCTGCCTGACCCGCTGAGTTACTCCAGCACTCTGTGAAACGTCACCTATCCATGTTCTCCACAGATGCTGCCTGACCCGCTGAGTTACTCCAGCACTCTGTGAAACGTCACCTATCTTGTGTCCATCTCGGCAAGATAGCAAATACGGTCTAATCAAAGTCCCACCTAATGGACTGACCCATGTATTCAATACCTCCATGCCTTCTTTACCACCCTATCTATTTGTGTGACCGTCTTTAATGAGCTGTGGAATTTTATGTATGATCATAAGTGATAGGAGCAGAATTAGGCCATTCGGCCCATCAAGTCTACTCCGCCATTCAATCACGGCTGATCTATCTCTCCCTCCTAACCCCATTCTCCTGCCTTCTCCCCATAACCCCTGACAGACACAAACATAGACAATAGGTGCAGGAGTAGGCCATTCGGCCCTTCGAGCCAGCACCACCATTCAATACGATCACGGCTGATCATCCACAATCAGTACCCCGTTCCTGCTCTCTCCCCATATCCCTTGATTCCATTAGCCCCAAGAGCTAAATCTAACTCTCCCTTGAAAACATCCTTGCCCGCATCAAGTCCCCTCTTACACTCTGATGCTCCAGAGAACACAAGACCGGTCCATCCAGCCTCTCGCTGTAGTTGGATGCCCCTAATCCAGGCAGCATTCTGGCAAATGTTGGCCATGCGTGAGAACGCACTGGTGAATGGCCAGACGTAAGCAACATTCCTGCCATTTATCACGGCACATATGGGAAGCATCTGGTGGGGAGGTGACTTAATGCGATTTTAATATCCCTTCCCCTTTGTGAAGGTGAGAGATGTCAGAACGGGGAAACAAGAACATTTATTTATTATCAGCAGCACCTTTGGCCAGAGAAGAATGTTTAATTTAGTTGTGTATAGTTTAGTTTAGAGATACAGCGTGGACACTTGGATCCGTGCCGACCAGCGATCCCCCGCACACTAACACCCTCCTACACACGCTGGGGACAATTTAGGATTCTTTTACCAAAGCCAATTTTCCTACAAACCCGCACGCCTTTGGAGTGTGGAAGGAAACCGGAGCTCCCAGAGAAAACCCACGCAGGTCATGGGGGAGAAGGTACAAACTCCGTATAGACAGCACCCGTGGTCAGGATTGAACCCGGGTCTCTGGCGCTGTGAGGCAGCAGCTCTACCCGCTGCGCCACCGTCTGGAAGCTTTGCCACCCTGGCAATTATAATTACTAACTGACGACGCAAGAAACCGCAGATGCCGATTTACATAAAAGGACTCAGAGTGCTGGAGTAACTCAGCGGGTCAGGCAGCATCTATGGAGCTAAGGAAATAGGCAACGTTTCGGGCCGAAACCCATAAGGGTTTCGGCCCAAAACGTTGCCTATTTCCAGAAGGATTTCGGCCCGAAAAGTTGCCTATTTCCTTAGCTCCATAGATGCTGCTGCACCATAACTCAGTGGGTCAGGCAGCATCTGTGGAGAACATGGATAGGTGACGTTTCACAGAGTGCTGGAGTAACTCAGGCGGGTCAGGCAGCATCTGTGGAGAACACGGATAGGTGACGTTTCGGGGCAGGACCCTTCATCAGTGATAATAAGTATTAATTTATCATCATTAACCTTTTGACTTTAAAGATACCATGTGGAAACAGATCCCAGGAGTGTCTGGGTTAACCTACGATGAGCGTTTGTCGGCACTGGGCCTGTACTCGCTGGAGTTTAGAAGAATGAGTGGGGACCTCATTGAAACTTACAGAATTAGTGAAAGGCCCGGATAGAGTGGATGTGGAGAGGATGTTTCCACTGGTGGGAGAGTCTAGGACCAGAGGACACAGCCTCAGAATTAAAGGACTTTCTTTTAGGAAGGATATGAGGAGGAATTTCTTTTGTCAGAGGGTGGCGAATCTGTGGAATTCTTTGCCACAGACGGCTGTGGAGGCCAAGTCGGTGGATATTTTTAAGGCAGAGATGGATAGATTCTTGATTAGTACGGGCGTCAGGGGTTATGGGGAGAAGGCAGGAGAATGGGGTTAGGAGGGAGAGATAGATCAGCCATGATGGGCCGAATGGCCTAATTCTGCTCCTGTCACTTATGACCTGAGCCATGTCACCCTGCTGTCTCTTACCCAAAGTTTCCGTGGAACTGAACAGCGATAGTCGGCTCAGAAATTATTTTTAATTAAAAATTTTATTTATTTTTTCATTTAAAAAAAAGACGCTGCCTGACCCGCTGAGTTCCTCCCGCACCGTGTGTCTGTCTTCCTCTCTGTTTGGCTCAGTAAGTTTGTCCACCTTTAATCTCTGGATAAGGAAATTATTGCATCTAACGATCCAAGCAACGGAGTTAGACTCTAATTGCAAATGGAACGCTGATAAGCCAGTGTGGAAGAGTTCGCCACTTCAACCGAGGCACTGCATGGAATACAAATTACAACCAGGCTCTGTCCAGCCCATTAGGTAGGAAGTCAGGGGCTATCTTTGGATTAATCTCCCACGAAATGCCTTGTGTTTTTGTAAGAGATTAGTTCTTTTATTATTAGCCTAGCGGTGTAATCCCTCCTCTAGCGTACGAGTAGTAATCACAGTCTAGGTACGGAGAGATGTTTAAGAAGGAACTGCAGTGGCTGGGAAATCGAAGGTAGACAAAAATGCTGGAGAAACTCAGCGGGTGAAGCCGGGCATGGAAATCGCTTTCAAAATATGGAGGGGACGGGGGGGACACAATTTATTTGCAGCCACGCGCGTATGCGCACACTCACACACACACACACACACACACACACTCACACACACACACACACACACACACTCACACACACACTCACACACACACACACACACACACACACACACACACACACACACACACTCACACTCACGCACACACACTAACACAGACACTCACTCACTCACTCACACACACACACACACACACACACACTCACACACTCACACACACTCAAACACACACACACACTCACACACACACACACTCATACACACATACACACTCACACACACACACACACACACACTCGCACACACTCACACACACACACTAACACACACACACACACACTCACACACACACACACACTCACATACACACACACACTCACACACACACACACACACACACACTCACATACACACACACACACACACACACACACACACACACTCGCACACACACTCACACACACTAACACACACACACACACACACACACACACTCACACACACACACACACTCACACACACACACACACACACACACACACATACACACACACGTGAGGCTTCGGAGGCTCAATCCAGCGCTAAATGCAGCTCAACTCTGCCTGTGTCGCTGGGTTAACCTACAGCCCTGCCTGGGCTGACGGGACACCAGCGCTGCTTCTCCTCGCTGACTGTAAACCTGGGCCATATTTCCCGCAAGCCCAGGCAGGGCTGTAGGTTAACCTGGCGGGACAGGCAGAGTTGAGCTGGGTTTAGCGCTGCTTCTCTGCGCTGGCTGTGGGCCTGGGGGCACCGCTCCATCTGACTCCCGAAGTCTCTGGCCACCTGTGGGGGGGGCACTCGTGTGGGAACTGGACACGACGGAGAGCCGGGATCGATCCTGGCTGCGGGTGAGGAGCAGGTCCGTGCCGAGAGTGTTTCGGCTCGTCTCCCTCCTCCAATCCCCGCACTCTACCCTCAGTCCCAACCCCCTACCTCCGCCTCTGATCGACACCTCCCTCATCCAATGATCGCGCTGAATCATCACGTCCCTGCCCCCATTGCCTGCTGACTGACGTCTCTCCCGTCCAATCGGCGCCCTCGATCAGCAGTCCTACCCCCACTGTCTCGCGGAAAGCGGAGATTTCACCGGGTTTTAAAATCCGGATTAAAAAAACTTGGGGGGGGGTCGACCCCCACCTCTCAAAACAGAGGGGGGATGTGTCCCCCCTGCCCCCCCCCCCCCCCCCCGGGATTTCCGCCCCTGTGTAAGGCAGCATCTATGGAGCGGAGGAAATAGGCAACGTTTCGGGCCGAAACCCTTACGGGTTTCGGCCCGAAACTTTGCCTATTTCCTTCACTCCATTGATGCTGCCAAACCCGCTGAGTTTCTCCAGCATTTTTGTCTACCACATACAGTGAGCTATGTTTATATCAATTAGTTTTTCGGTTTTCGTTTCGGTTTTAGAGAATTAGCGCGCTCGCAGGCCCTTCGTGCCGGCCAGCGATCCCGCACATTAACACTAATCCTGCACGCACCAGGGAACGATTTACACTCGCACCGAGCCAATTGACCTAGAAACCTGCGCGTCTTTGGAGTGTGGGAGGAAACGGAAGATCTCGGAGAAAACCCACGGGGGGGGGGGGGAACGTGCGAACTCCGTACAGACAGCAGCGTACATAGTCGGGATGGAACCCGGGTCTCCGGCGCAGCATTCGCTGTAAAGGGCCTGTCCCACTGACGTGTACTTGGCACGCAAATCACGCGTGCTTATGGTCACGTTGTGGCGCATGGGCATCGTATGGCCGCGCGGGGCCGGTCCCACTTGGAAGCGCGGAAGGGTATATAGTTGTGCGCGACACCGCGTGGGGCTCCGAAATCTTTGTAGCGAGCAAAATCTTTGCGCGCCAACGGTCTGTCGCGGAACTGACGGCCAAAGTGGGACCGGCCCACGGCCCCTGCGCGACCTTCACGGGACCGAACGCGATCACGAGGTCGTGTAATTAGCGTGCCAGGGACACGTAAATGGGACAGTCTCTTAAGGCAGCGACTCTAACACTGCATCACGGTGAAGCCTCCTGCTTATACTAAACACCAAACCTGACTGGAATGGCAATGTTGTGGTCCTTTTGCTAATGAGCACACTGCTGCTATTCATTGGCTCCCAAAGAGAATATAAAAGATGTGTTCAGAGTGGTAGTTAGCAGGGATTTTTAAAAATAAATTCCTGCTGAACCAGATACAGGAGAGGTACATACAGGGAGACCTGCTTCCTGCAAAGACCCCATTCCCTGCTCCCAGTTCCTCCATCTACACCGCATCTGCACCCAGGATGAGGTGTTCCTCCTCTGTGGAATTCTCTGCCTCAGAGGGCGGTGGAGGCAGGTTCTCTGGATACTTTCAAGAGAGAGCTAGATAAGGCTCTTAAAGATAGCGGAGTCAGGGGATATGGGGAGAAGGCAGGAACGGGGTACTGATTGTGGATGATTAGCCGTGATCACATTGAATGGTGGTGCTGGCTCGAGGGGCCGAATGGCTTACTCCTATTGTCTATTGTCTATTGTTCCATACCAGGGCATTAGAGATGTCCTCATTCTTTAGGGAACGGGGGGTTTCTCCTCTTCCATTATAGACGAGGCTCTCACCAGGGTCCCCTCGATATCCCGCAGCTCCGCTCTCACTCCCCCCCCCCCATTCGTAACAAGGACAGAGTCCCCCCGTGTCCTCACCTTCCACCCCATCAGCCGTCGCATGCGGTCGGTTTTGCACGCACAAATATGGACAAACCTGCAGAAGATAAAAGAGTGTGCGGCCAATACAAGCAACGGGAAGCCAATCAGACGCGGGGCGATGCCCGTCCGTCACTGGCGACTCTGTACTAAGTCATCGTTCATTCGTTCATCAGCGTTGAGAACGCTAGCGACGCGGTGGCGCTGGTTTCCAACGGGAACGGTGACGGACGCTCCACACGTCTCCGTCCTCCAGTTCCTGCCGACTTCCACCGCTGGAAGTACAGGGATGTTGGTGTGTGTGTGTGTGTGTGTGTGTGTGTGTGTTTTATCATCATTCCTTACAATGCCGTGTACGACAGCGATCGCAACTTCTACTGAAGTGTGGATGGCCGTTAGCTCGCTAGGAGCTCATCCGCCCTTTGACAGGTCTTGTGTTTGGTCCTGCTGGGGGTCCACAGCCCCCTCCTCCCCTTGTCGGTAGCTTGACGTCGGCTTGGTGTTCGGTTGCGGTAGACATTGTCGTGGGGGGGGGGGGGGGGGGGGGGGGGGGGAGTCCAGTCCGGCGTTTTATCGGCAACCTGCTACGACTGTGACAGTCGCCTAAAAAATGGGCTAAGTGGGACAGGCCCTTCACTCAGCATGCTTCCACAGAAGTGTACAAGGAGGCCACACTAGCTAAAAGCGCAAGCAACATTCATCGTGAATTCTGCTGCGGAAAATGACAACATCGCGGCAAGAGAAGCCTCGTACGCTGCGTACCGTACGGTTAGACACGGACTCAGCCACACCAACACCGACTCTCTTGCTCAGCTCAACGGTGGTTTATTTAACAACTCTAATGTTGTGAAGAAGATGCACTTGGGAAGAGCGGAAACTGAGATGAGGACCAGTAATGTCGTCATCGACCAAGGGCTGAGCGGGATATTATGGATGATCTGACTGACCAATGTAGGTGAGCCCGCATTATTTGATGTTATCTCACTGGTAGTCAGATTATGCTGTGTATTATGCTTTGTTATAATTATCAAATGCTGAGAGAATGGAGCAGCTGGGCTTGTATACTATGGAGTTTAGAAGGACGAGAGGGGATCTTATTGAAACATATAAGATCATTAAGGGTTTGGACACGCTAGAGGCAGGAAACATGTTCCCGGTGTTGGGAGAGTCCAGAACCAGGGGCCACAGTTTATGAATAAGGGGTAAGCCATTTAGAACGGAGACGAGGAAACACTTTTTCTCACAGAGAGTTGTGAGTCTGTGGAATTCTCTGCCTCAGAGGGCGGTGGAGGCCGGTTCTCTGGATGCTTTCAAGAGAGAGCTAGATAGGGCTCTTAAAGATAGCGGGGTCAGGGGATATGGGGAGAAGGCAGGAACGGGGTACTGATTGGGGATGATCAGCCATGATCAGACACTGTCTGTGGTTTGAGTTTGGAAGATCGTCCCGTCAACGGAAGGCTCGAGGCCCCCGACCGCGGGAGAACAAACTAGGGAAGAGATTGAACTTGTTTTTCTCCTTCCATCACAGTGGGGAATGTGGAGGAGTCACTGTGGTGGATGTTTATGTTAAAATGTATTTTGTGTGTTCTGTTGCTTTTTATTATATTGTAATGTGTTGTGTGCATGGTAAATGCTAATTGTTTAACGATACAACAAATATATTTCCTTTCGTGGAAAGATTGAACTGCAAACTTCACACAGCTGTATCCACCCATCACTTGCCAGACTTTGTCTCGCACCCAGCTCTTTTATCCAGCTATCTCCCCCCTACTCCCTCCTATGAGTTTAGTACAGGAGCAAAGAGGCCCTTCTGCAGTTGTACAGGGCCCTAGTGAGACCACACCTGGAGTATTGTGTGCAGTTTTGGTCCTCTAATTTGAGGAAGGACATTCCTGCTATTGAGGGAGCCCAGCGTAGGTTTACAAGGTTAATTCCCGTGATGGCGGGACTGTCATATGCTGCGAGAATGGAGCAGCTGGGCTTGTACACTCTGGCGTTTAGAAGGATGAGAGGGTATCTTATTGAAACATATAAGATTATTAAGGGTTTGGACACGCTAGAGGCTGGAAACATGTCCCGATGTTGGGGGAGTCCAGAACCAGGGGCCACAGTTTAAGAATAAAGGGGTAGCCATTTAGAACGGAGACCAGGAAACATCTTTTCTCTGTGGAATTCTCTGCCGGGCGGTGGAGGCCGGTTCTCTGGATACTTTCAAGAGAGAGCTAGATAGGGCTCTTAAAAATAGCGGAGTCTGGGGATATGGGGAGAAGGCAGGAACGGGGTACATATTGGGGATGATCAGCCATGATCACATTGAATGGCGGTGCTGGCTCGAAGGGCCGAATGGCGTCCTCCTGCACCTATTGTCTATTGTATTGTCTACTCCACCTGAAACGTTGTCTGTCCATTCCCTCCATAGATGCTGCCCGACTCGTTGAGTTACTCCAGCACTTTGTGCTTTGCTCAAGATTCCAGCATCTGCAGTTCCCCGTGTCTCCATTTTATTGCTTGGTTTTAAAACTAAATCAGACCAAGTTTTAGTGTTTGAGAAAGAACTGCAGATGCTGGAAAAATCGAAGGTAGACAAAGATAGAAGGGTCGAGACCCTTCCTCAGACCCTTCTTTAGTATTTGTGACTTTAGTTTTGAGGTACAGCATTGAATCAGGTCCTTTGGCTCATCGAGCCCCATCACGACCAACCATCCAAGTTGATGCAAACTCTCCCCGTAGTTAAATCATTCTAATCCAGGCAACATTCTGACCAGCAGTCCAAAGAAAGGTCTCGACCCGAAACGCCACCCAATCCTTCTCTCCAGAGATGCTGCCTGTTCACACACACTACAAATCGCCACATATCATTTAAATATATTTTCAGATTTGCATAAAACACAATTTCTATTTTGATTGATACAACAGCTGTTCAACCATTTGAAGGAACGGATTAATGAATGAAGAAAGTGAAGCAATGTTACAAAATGAGAATTATTTTGAAGTAAAAATAATGATTTGCAAAAATTTAACTCAGCAGGTCAGGCAGCATCTGTGGAGAACGTGGATAGGTGACGTTTCACAGAGTGCTGGAGTAACTGAGCAGGTCAGGCAGCATCTGTGGAGCTAAGGAAATAGGCAACGTTTCGGGCCGAAACCCGTAAGGGTTTCGGCCCGAAACGTTGCCTATTTCCAGAAGGATTTCGGCCCGAAAAGTTGCCTATTTCCTTAGCTCCATAGATGCTGCTGCACCATAACTCAGCGGGTCAGGCAGCATCTGTGGGAGAACATGGATAGGTGACGTTTCACAGAGTGCTGGAGTAACTCAGCGGGTCAGGCAGCATTTGTGGAGAACATGGATAGGTGACATTTCACAGAGTGCTGGAGTAACTCAGCGGGTCAGGGAGTGGGTGGGGGGGGGGGAGGAGAATGGGAGGGGAAGGGGGCTTGTTTGTAGGTTGGAGAATTCAATATTCATACCATGGGGTTGTAAATATGTGAGAAGGAACTGCAGATGTTGGTTTAAACTGAAGGTAGACACAAAAAGCCGGAGTAACTCAGCGGGACAGGCAGCATCTCTGGAGAGAAGGAATAGGTGACGTTTCGGGTTGAGACCACTTTCCCCTGACTCTCCGTCTGAAGAAGGGTCTCGACCCGACACGTCACCCATTCCTTCTCTCCAGAGACGCTGCCTGTCCCGCTGAGTTACTCCAGCATTTTGTGCCCATCCATGGGGTTGTAAGCTTCCCTAGTGGAATGTGAAGTGCTGTGTAATAGTTTGCTCTTTGTGTCAATGTGAACCATTGCCCAGATTTTGCTCGCAATGTTTTTTGATTCGGTCTCTCTACATAATTCTTAGGTTAACATTGAAGATGTGAAATTAAACATGAAGCACTTACAGTCGTGTGGGATTTGTGTTTTGTCTATCGGGAGAGCGGTCTTGCCCTGGTTACAAGCGAGGAAATATCTTGTCCTGTTCACTCCTACGCTCCATGTACAACATCCCACACACACGTCCTGTCCGTGCTCAATCAAGACCCATTCATCCTCTGCTCTGAGTCATTCCCCACAAACTGGAACTCATTTTTCTCTTGCAGCTCATGTTCATGGGTTCTAGGAACAGAATTAGGCCATTCGGCCCATCAAGTCTACTCCGCGGTCAGGCAGCATCTGTGGAGAACGTGGATGGGTGACGTTTCACAGAGTGCTGGAGTAACTCAGCTAGTGCAGCAGCATCTGTGGAGAACATGGATAGGTGACGTTTCACAGAGTGCTGGAGTAACTCAGCGGGTCAGGCAGCATCTATGGAGCTAAGGAAATAGGCAACGTTTCGGGCCGAAACCCTTAAGGGTTTCGGCCCGAAACGTTGCCTATTTCCAGAAGATTTCGGCCCGTAAAGTTGCCTATTTCCTTAGCTCCATAGATGCTGCTGCACCATAACTCAGCGGGTCAGGCAGCATCTGTGGAGAACATGGATAGGTGACGTTTCACAGAGTGCTGGAGTAACTCAGCGGGTCAGGCAGCATCTGTGGAGAACATGGATAGGTGACGTTTCACAGAGTGCTGGAGTAACTCAGTGGGTCAGGCAGCATCTGTGGAGAACATGGATAGGTGACGTTTCACAGAGTGCTGGAGTAACTCAGCGGGTCAGGCAGCATCTGTGGAGAACATGGATAGGTGACGTTTCGGGGCAGGACCCTATCTCTCCCTCCAAACCCCATTCTCCTGCCTTCTCCCCATAATCTCTGACACCCGTACTGATCAAGAATTTGTCTACCTCTGCCTTAAATATATCCACTGACTTGTCCTCCACAGCCTTCTTCAAGGGCCTGTCCCACTTGGCGATTTTTTTTCGGAGACTGCCGTCGTCATTGACTGGCGTATCAGGGTCGCCAAAAGCTTTGAACATTTCAAAATCCAGCGGCGACGAAAAAAATGTTGCGACACTTGAAAAAATGCCGCGCGTCATACATCATCACGCCGCGTCACGCCGGTGACCTGATACGTCAGTCAGCTGGGACAAAAAATTGCCAAGTGGGACAGGCCCTTTAGTCTCGCAAGACTTCACCTCCCGCCTTGTGCCATCCACTCACTACATGTTGGCCCACCGTAACGAGAGGCCGGGGTGGGAACTCCGTAACGGATCCTAGATATCGGACAGACTCTACGATCTAACGGTGACTGTAGGTAGACACAAAATGCTGGGGTAACTCAGGGGGGGGGCAACTGGAGAGAAGGAATGGGTGACGTTTCGGGTCGAGACCCTTCTTCATATTCAGTTCAGTTTTAACCAGCTTCTTCCTACACATTCCCCATGAACTGCGTGGGTTTTCTCCGGGCGCTCCGGTTTCCTCCCACACTCCAAAGACGTGCAGGTTTGTAGGTCAATTGGCTTCGGTAAAAATAGTGAATTGTCCCTAGTGTGGGTCGGATAGTGTTAGCGTGCGGGCTGATCGCTGGTCGGAGCGGAGTCGGTGGGCTGAAGGGCTTGTTCCGGCTTTGTATCTCAACACCAACAAAGAACTGCAGATGCTGGTTTATACCGAAGGAGTAACTCAGCGGGTCAGGCAGCATCTGTGGAGAACATGGATAGGTGACGTTTCACAGAGTGCTGGAGTAACTCAGCGGGTCAGGCAGCATCTGTGGAGAGAACATGGATGGGTGACGTTTCACAGAGTGCTGGAGTAACTCAGCGTGTCAGGCAGCATCTATGGAGCTAAGGAAATAGACAACGTTTCGGGCCGAAACCCATAAGGGTTTCGGCCCGAAACGTTGCCTATTTCCAGAAGGATTTCGGCCCGAAAAGTTGCCTATTTCCTTAGCTCCATAGATGCTGCTGCACCATAACTCAGCGGGTCAGGCAGCATCTGTGGAGAACATGGATAGGTGACGTTTCACAGAGTGCTGGAGTAACTCAGCGGGTCAGGCAGCATCTGTGGAGAACATGGATAGGTGACGTTTCGGGTCGGGATCTTTCTCCAGACTATCAGGAATTAAATGTGTTTGATGTCGGCAGCATATTAGGAACACAATTGCAACATTGCACAAACTTGATGAAAGATGCAGGTTGCGTAATGGGACTGGCCTTGATGTGGAACCGCGTACTGTTGAAAACTTATTAAATTAAACCAGCTGGAAAATGAACTTCATCGGACAGAAGCACTAAATATGTAAGATTTATAGCACCCGCCGTCCTTGGCTAATTAATGAAGAAGCACCAAACACAGCACCTGTTTGAGAAAGAACTGCAGATGCTGGAAAAATCGAAGGTAGACAAAAATGCTGGAGAAACTCAGCGGGTGAGGCAGCGTCTATGGAACGAAGGAATAGGCGACGTTTCGGGTCGAGACCCTTCTTCAGACCTGATGTGAGGGGAGGAGAAAGGAAGAGGCGGAGACAGTGGGCTGTGTGGGAGAGCTGG
>JAWMAR010000049.1:2457147-2464647 GCA_036785375.1 Leucoraja ocellata
GTCTGTTGAGCAAATCTCGGGTGTTGAGTAGACTAGGGCTAAGTTTGGCGGAACGGAGGGTGTGGTGCATTGGATCCCCAGCTGTTGCCTGCAAGTTTCCAGATGCATGGGTGAGGATTGCAACCTTCACGTGGTCCAGCCTGCAATCTACCCGACATGCACAAATACAGGATAGTGAAAGGCCTGGATAGAGTGCATGTGGAGAGGATGTTTCCACTGGTGGGAGAGTCTAGGACCAGAGGTCACAGCCTCAGAATTAAAGGATGTTCTTTTCGGAAGGAGATGAGGGGGAATTTATTTAGTCAAAGGGTGGTGAATCTGTGTAATTCTTTGCCAAAGAAGGCTGTGGAGGCCAAGTGAGTGGATGTTTTTAAGGCAGAAATAGATAGATTCTTGATTAGTGCGGGTGTCAGGAGAATGGGGTTAGGAGGGAGAGATAGATCAGCCATGATTGAATTGCGGAGTAGACTTGATGGGCCGAATGGCCTAATTCTACACCTATCACTCATGACCTTAAGACCATAACACAAAAAGCTTCTCACTGCCCTTCTTATGTGAGCTCTGATGCATTAGTTTTGCATATTATTTTGCATATGTATTTACTCCATAGGTTATTAATAGAGTCATACAACACAGAAACAGGCCCTTCGGCAAAACTGATCTATGCTGACCAGCGTGCCCCATCTAAACTTGTCCCATTTGGCCCACATCCCTCTTACCTTTCCTATCCATGTACCTGTCCAAGTGTCCTGTACATACCTGCCTCAACTACCTCCTCCTCCTACCACCCCCTCCCCGGGCACTTTCCCTTGCAACCGCAAGAGATGTTACACTTGTCGCTTTACCTCCCCCCTCGACTCCATTCAAGGACCCAAGCAGTCGTTCCAGGTGCGACAGAGGTTCACCTGCATCTCCTCCAACCTCATCTATTGCATCCGCTGCTCTAGATGTCAGCTGATCTACATCGGTGAGACCAAGCGGAGGTTGGGCGATCGTTTCGCTGAACACCTCCGCTCGGTCCACAATAACCAACCTGACCTCCCGGTGGCTCAGCACTTCAACTCCCCCTCCCATTCCAAATCCGCCTCTCTGTCCTGGGTCTCCTCCATGGCCAGAGCGAGCAGCACCGGAAATTGGAGGAGCAGCACCTCATATTCCGCTGGGGAGTCTGCATCCTGCGGGCATGAACATTGAATTCTTCCAATTTTGTTAGCCCTTGCTATCTCCTCCCCTTCCTAGCTCTCCCTCAGCCCTCGGGCTCCTCCTCCCTTTTTCCTTCCTTCTCCCCCCCCCTTTCAGTCTGAAGAAGGGTTTCGGCCTTAAACGTTGCCTATTTCCTTCGCTCCATAGATGCTGCTGCACCCGCTGAGTTTCTCCAGCATTTTTGTCTACCTTCGATTTTCCAGGATCTGCAGTTCCTTCTTAAATACCTCCTCCAGCAGCTCGTTCCACACACCCGGATCTCTGGCGCTGTGAGGCAGCAACTCTACCGCTGCGCCACATTCCTAACTTGTTCCATGTGGCGACTAGTCTGTGTGTGTGTGGAATAAGTCACCTCACAGGTTCTTATTGAATGGTTCCTCCCTCTTTAAACTGACACCCCTTCATTCCAGGGTTGGCGGGACTGACAAATGATCTTGTTGTGTAGGCAGTGCACAGCCTAAAGTTGAAGGACAACTTGTTCTGTTTGATCTACTGTTTGGGCACGCCACGTTGAATGGATTCGTCGATACAGGGTGGACACGTGAAGGTTGCAATCTCCCACCCCTGACACAAGATGAAAGAATGGGTCGGCTGGGCGTGTATTCACTGGAGTTTAGAAGGATGAGAGGGGATCTTATAGAAACGTATAAAATTCTGGAGGGATTGGGTAGGCGAGATGCAGGAAAAATGGTCCCGATGTTGGGGGAGTCCAGAACCAGGGGTCACACACACTTTAAGAATAAGAGGTCGGCCATCTAGGACAGAGTTGAGGAAAAAACGTCTTCACCCAGAGAGTTGTGAATCTGTGGAATTCTCTGCCACAGAGGGCAGTGGATGAGAAAACGGGGGTAACGTGGAACTAGTGTGAACAGGTGATCGATGGTCGGCATGGGCCGATGGGCCGATGGGCCTGTTTCCGTGCTGTATCTCTAAACTGTTGTGAGATGGTGAAGTGGCGTATATCGTTGCCCGATTATGCGGCACGGTGGCACAGCGGTAGAGTTGCTGCCTCACAGCGCCAGAGACCCGGGTTTGATCCCGACTACGGGCGCTGTCTGTACGGAGTTTGTACGTTCTCTCTCCCCGTGACCTGCGTGGGTTTTCTCTGAGATCTTCGGTTTCCTCCCACACTCCAAAGACGTACAGGTTTGTGGGTTAATTGTAAATCGCTGGTCGGCATGGACACGGTGGGCCGATGGCCTGTTTCCGTGCTGTATCTCTAAAGTAAACTCAACTAAACTCTGATTAATTGACTGATTTGTTCAGATGGAGAAACTAATTACCGTAAGTATTATTGCTGAGCCAGATTACAATTTATAGTGAAGGGACAGATTGCTTTTCCCTCCTTGATCAAAGGGCAGTGATTTATTTCATGACCATGTTGATGCCAGCACAATTTATTTTGTTCCTGCGTTTTTTCGTTTTATCTAATTCTGTTTCAGTTCTGGTTCTCCTCTTATAGATTCCCCCTCTGTCTCTCACGTGTCGGACAGCACGGAACCCAGGCCCTTCGGCCCGCCTTGTCCGTGCCCACCAAGATGCCATCATGGGCTAGTCCCACCTGCCTGCGTTTGGCCCATGGTAGACAGAAGTGCTGGAGAAACTCAGCGGGTGCAGCAGCATCACTGAGAAAAGACATTCTTGCCATGGAGGGAGTGCAGAGAAGGTTCACCAGACTGATTCCCTGGGACGCCACATCTAACTCCCTCTTAAATATAGGCAATGAACTGTGTGGCCCCAACTACCTTCTGCGGCAGAGAATTCCAGAGATTCACCACTCTCTGTGTGAAAAATGTTTTTCTCATCTCCGTCCTAAAAGATTTCCCCCTTATCCTTAATCATCGTACTAGTTTCATTGTCATCCTGCCGAGTTTCACCAGTCTGCACCTTCTCCACAACCAACAATGGATCATTGTGGGCTCCACGTTTCCTTGATCATCGTTGGTTTGTTCATCTGCACACCTTTAATTCATTTGTTCTTTGTGTTCTCATATCTCTAGCTTTCATTCCCCTGACCCTCAGTCTCGACTCGAAACATCACCCATTCATAAGGTCATAAGTGATAGGAGCAGAATGAGGCCATTTGGCCCATCAATTCTACGCCGCCATTCAATCGAGGCTGATCTATTCTCCTGCCTTCTCCCCATAACCTCTGACGCCCACACTAATCAAGATTCTATCTATCTCTGCCTTAAATATATCCATTGACTTGGCCTCCACAGCCTACAATAAGGTTTCAATGAGTTCCCCCACTCTTTCTTCTAAACTCCAGCAAGTACAGGCCCAGTGCCGACAAACGCTCATCATGTGTTAAGCCACTGATTCCAGGGATAGAAACATAGACAATAGGTGCAGGAGTAGGCCATTCGGCCCTTCGAGCCTGCACCGCCATTCAATGTGATCATGGCTGATCATCCAACTCAGTATCCCGTACCTGCCTTCTCTCCATACCCTCTGATCCCCTTAGCCACAAGGGCCACATCTAACTCCCTCTTAAATATAGCCAATGAACTGGCCTCAACTACCCTCTGTAGCAGAGAGTTCCAGAGATTCACCACTCTCTGTGTGAAAAAGTTCTTCTCATCTCGGCTTTAAAGGATTTCCCCCTTATCCTTAAGCTGTGACCCTTGTCCTGGACTTCCCTAACATCGGGGACAATCTTCCATTCCAACATCGGGTTCATACTCTCCATTCCTTCTCTCCAGCGATGCCGCCCGTCCCGCTGAGTTACTCCAGCATTTTGTGTCTATCTTCGCTGTAAACCAGCATCTGCAGTTCCTTCCTCTGCAGCTGGTATTTGACTGGAGTATTTCCGCTGCTCACGAACACAGCGTTGAATCTTATCCACTTCAATTATTGATTGGTGTCAGCAGTGACAGGCTTTTGTACTGATGAAGTGAAGATCTAATGAATTAAGCACACAAAACACTCCTCCACTGTTAGTTCGTGACACCACTCAGCGCTTAATTTACCAAGAGAGACTTTTCTTTGCACAATTAACCCTTTTTAGCTCGAGTTTGCCATTTCTGGCCGGAAGTATCTGAAAACATCTCTGAAATAATTGTTTAGTTTAGAGATACAGCGCGGAAACAGGCCCTTCGGCCCATCGATCTGCGCCGACCAGCGATTCCCTGCACACTAACACTGCCCTACACACACCAGGGACAAGTTACTGAAGGAACTGTGCAGGGATGAGCTGCAGATGCTGGTTTACACTGAAGATAGGAGTAATGCTGGAGTAACTCAGCGGGTCAGGCAGCATCTCTGGAGAGAAGGAATGGGTGGCGTTTCGGGTCGAGACCCTTCTTCAGACTGAGAGTCGGGGGAGAGGAAACGAGAGATATAGGCAGGGATGGAGAACAAATGACACGGTGGCGCAGCGGTAGAGTTGCTGCCTCACAGACCCGGGTTCGATCCCGACTCTGGGTTCTGTCTGTAAGGAGTTTGCACGTTCTCCCCTGATCTGCGTGGTTTTGTCCGGCTGGTCCAGTTCATCCCACCCTCCAAAGACGTGCAGGTTTGTAGATTAATTGACTTGGTTATAATTGTAAATTGTCCCAGTGTGTGTAGGATAGTGTTAGCGTGCAGGGATCGCTGGTCGGCGCGGACTCGGTGGGCCGAAGGGCCTGTTTCCGCGCTGTATCTCTAAACTAAACTAAACTAAACTAAAATGAATGAAAGATATGCATTAAGGCAACAATGGTGAAGGAAACAGGCCATTGTTAGCTGTTTGCTAGGTGAGAACGAGAAGCTGGTGTGGGGGAGGGATTGTTATTTTGTTGACAAGCTGGGAGCTTTTGGTTAGCAGCCCCGCGGACTAACACCAGTGGAGAAGACAGCCCCCTCCTGAGGCCACACACGGTGTTACAAGCTTACCGACCCAATTCACCTTGTCGGAAGGAACTGCAGATGCTAGTTAACACAGAAAATAAACACAAAATGCTGGAGTAACTCAGCGGGACAGGCAGCATCTCTGGAGAGAAGGAATGGGCGACGTTTCGGGTCGAGACCCTTCTTCAGACTGGTAAATCTCTTCTGCACCCTTCCCAAAGCCAGCACATTCTTCCTGTAATGGGGTGACCAGAACTGTACAGAGGATTCCACCTTCAGTCTAACCAAGCCTGCAAGATGCCATGGGTGATGTTTCCGGGTCGGGAGACGTCTTCAGTCTGAAGAAGAGTCCTGACCCGAAACGTCACCCATCCTTTTACCCACAGATGCTGCCTGACCCGCTGGGTTACTCCAGCACTCTGTGAAACGTCACCTATCCATGTTCTCCACAGATGCTGCCTGGCCCGCTGAGTTACTCCAGCACTCTGTGAAACGTCACCTATCCATGTTCTCCACAGATGCTGCCTGACCCGCTGAGTTACTCCAGCACTCTGTGAAACGTCACCTATCCATGTTCTCCACAGATGCTGCCTGACCCGCTGAGTTACTGCAGCACTCTGTGAAACGTCACCTATCCATGTTCTCCACAGATGCTGCCTGACCCGCTGAGTTACTCCAGCACTCTGTGAAACGTCACCTATCCATGTTCTCCACAGATGCTGCCTGACCCGCTGAGTTACTCCAGCACTCTGTGAAACGTCACCTATCTTGTGTCCATCTCGGCAAGATAGCAAATACGGTCTAATCAAAGTCCC
The DNA here is from genome assembly GCA_036785375.1 of Leucoraja ocellata. Taxonomy (NCBI): domain Eukaryota; kingdom Metazoa; phylum Chordata; class Chondrichthyes; order Rajiformes; family Rajidae; genus Leucoraja; species Leucoraja ocellata. The sequence goes on from JAWMAR010000049.1 coordinate 2,462,997, forward strand.
ACCTAATGGACTGACCCATGTATTCAATACCTCCATGCCTTCTTTACCACCCTATCTATTTGTGTGACCGTCTTTAATGAGCTGTGGAATTTTATGTATGATCATAAGTGATAGGAGCAGAATTAGGCCATTCGGCCCATCAAGTCTACTCCGCCATTCAATCACGGCTGATCTATCTCTCCCTCCTAACCCCATTCTCCTGCCTTCTCCCCATAACCCCTGACAGACACAAACATAGACAATAGGTGCAGGAGTAGGCCATTCGGCCCTTCGAGCCAGCACCACCATTCAATACGATCACGGCTGATCATCCACAATCAGTACCCCGTTCCTGCTCTCTCCCCATATCCCTTGATTCCATTAGCCCCAAGAGCTAAATCTAACTCTCCCTTGAAAACATCCTTGCCCGCATCAAGTCCCCTCTTACACTCTGATGTTCCAGAGAACACAAGCCTGTTCCATCCAGCCTCTCGCTGTAGTTGGATGCCCCTAATCCAGGCAGCATTCTGGCAAATGCTGGCCATGCTGTGAGAACGCACTGGTGAATGGCCAGACGTAAGCAACATTCCTGCCATTTATCACGGCACATATGGGAAGCATCTGGTGGGGAGGTGACTTAATGCGATTTTAATATCCCTTCCCCTTTGTGAAGGTGAGAGATGTCAGAACGGGGAAACAAGAACATTTATTTATTATCAGCAGCAGCTTTGGCCAGAGAAGAATGTTTAATTTAGTTGAGTATAGTTAGTTTAGAGATACAGCGTGGACACTTGGATCCGTGCCGACCAGCGACCCCCGCACACTACACCCTCCTACACACACTGGGGACAATTAGGATTTTTTACCAAAGCCAATTTTCCTACAACCCGCACAGCCTTTGGAGTGTGGAAGAAACCGGAGCTCCCAGAGAAAACCCACGCAGGTCACGGGGAGAAGGTACAAACTCCGTATGGACAGCACCCGTGGTCAGGATTGAACCCGGGTCTCTGGCGCTGTGAGGCAGCAGCTCTACCCGCTGCGCCACCGTCTGGAAGCTTTGCCACCCTGGCAATTATAATTACTAACTGACGACGCAAGAAACCGCAGATGCCGATTTACATAAAAGGACTCAGAGTGCTGGAGTAACTCAGCGGGTCAGGCAGCATCTATGGAGCTAAGGAAATAGGCAAAGTTTCGGGCCGAAACCCATAAGGGTTTCAGCCCGAAACGTTGCCTATTTCCAGAAGGATTTCGGCCCGAAAAGTTGCCTATTTCCTTAGCTCCATAGATGCTGCTGCACGTAACTCAGCGGGTCAGGCAGCATCTATGGAGAACATGGATAGGTGACGTTTCACAGAGTGCTGGAGTAACTCAGCGGGTCAGGCAGCATCTGTGGAGAACATGGATAAGTGACGTTTCGGGGCAGGACCCTTCATCAGTGATAATAAGTATTAATTTATCATCATTAACCTTTTGACTTTAGAGATATCATGTGGAAACAGATCCAGGAGTGAGTGGGTTAACCTACGATGAGCGTTTGTCGGCACTGGGCCTGTACTCGCTGGAGTTTAGAAGGATGAGTGGGGACCTCATTGAAACTTACAGAATAGTGAAAGGCCCGGATAGAGTGGATGTCGAGAGGATGTTTCCACTGGTGGGAGAGTCTAGGACC
>JAWMAR010000049.1:2467147-2499647 GCA_036785375.1 Leucoraja ocellata
CCCCCCCGGGATTTCCGCCCCTGGGTGAGGCAGCATCTATGAGCGAAGGAAATAGGCAACGTTTCGGGCCGAAACCCGTAAGGGTTTCAGCACGAAACTTTGCCTATTTCCTTCACTCCATTGATGCTGCCAAACCCGCTGAGTTTCTCCAGCATTTTTGTCTACCACGTACAGTGAGCTATGTTTATATCAAGTAGTTTTTCGGTTTTTCGTTTCGGTTTTAGAGAATTAGCGCGCACGCAGGCCCTTTGGCCCGCCGGGTCCGTGCCCGGCCAGCGATCCCCGCACATTAACACTAATCCTGCACGCACCAGGGAACGATTTACACTCGCACCGAGCCAATCGACCTAGAACCTGCGCGTCTTTGGAGTGTGGGAGGAAACGGAAGATCTCGGAGAAAACCCACGGGGGGGGGGGAACGTGCGAACTCCGTACAGACAGCAGCGCACGTAGTCGGGATGGAACCCGGGTCTCCGGCGCAGCATTCGCTGTAAAGGGCCTGTCCCACTGACGTGTCCTTGGCACGCAAATCACGCGACCTCGTGGTAGCGTTGTGGCGCATGGGCATCATATGGCCGCGCGGGGCCGGTCCCACTTGGAAGCGCGGAGGGGTATATAGTTCGCGTGGGGCTCCGAAATCTTTGTAGCGAGCAAAATCTTTGCGCGCCAACGGTCTGTTGCGGAACTGACCCAACGGTCTGTTGCGGAACTGACGGCCAAAGTGGGACCGGCCCACGACCCTGCGCGACCTTCACGGGACCGAACGCGATCACGAGGTCGTGTAATTAGCGTGCCAGGGACACGTAAATGGGACAGGCTCTTAAGGCAGCGACTCTAACACTGCATCACGGTGAAGCCTCCTGCTTATACTAAACACCAAACCTGACTGGAATGGCAATGTTGTGGTCCTTTTGCTAATGAGCACACTGCTGCTATTCATTGGCTCCCAAAGAGAATATAAAAGATGTGTTCAGAGTGGTAGTTAGCAGGGATTTTTAAAAATAAATTCCTGCTGAACCAGATACAGGGGAGGTACATACAGGGAGACCGGCTTCCTGCAAAGACCCCATTCCCTGCTCCCAGTTCCTCCGTATATGCCGCATCTGCACCCAGGATGAGGTGTTCCTCCTCTGTGGAATTCTCAGCCTCAGAGGGCGGTGGAGGCCGGTTCTCTGGATACTTTCAAGAGAGAGCTAGATAGGGTTCTTAAAGATAGCGGAGTCAGGGGATATGGGGAGAAGGCAGGAACGGGGTACTGATTGTGGATGATCAGCCATGATCACATTGAATGGTGGTGCTGGCTCGAAGGGCCGAATGGCCTACTCCTATTGTCTATTGTTCCATACCAGGGCATCAGAGATGTCCTCATTCTTTAGGGAACGGGGGGTTTCTCCTCTTCCATTATAGACGAGGCTCTCACCAGGGTCCCCTCGATATCCCGCAGCTCCGCTCTCACTCCCCCCCCCCCCATTCGTAACAAGGACAGAGTCCCCCCCGTGTCCTCACCTTCCACCCCATCAGTCGTCGCATGCGGTCGGTTTTGCACGCACAAATATGGACAAACCTGCAGAAGATAAAAGAGTGTGCGGCCAATACAAGCAACGGGAAGCCAATCAGACGTGGGCGATGCCCGTCCGTCACTGGTGACTCTGTACTAAGTCATCGTTCATTCATTCATCAGCGTTGAGAACGCTAGCGACGCGGTGGCGCTGGTTTCCGACGGGAACGGTGACGGACGCTCCACACGTCTCCGTCCTCCAGTTCCTGCCGACTTCCACCGCTGGATGTTGGTGTGTGTGTGTGTGTTATATCATCGTTCCTTACAATGCCGTGTACGACAGCGATCGCAACTTCTACTGAAGTGTGGATGGCCGTTAGCTCGCTAGGAGCTCATCCGCCCTTTGACAGGTCTTGTGTTTGGTCCTGCTGGGGGTCCACAGCCCCCTCCTCCCCTTGTCGGTAGCTTGACGTCGGCTTGGTGTTCGGTTGCGGTAGACATTGTCGTGGGGTTGCTACCATAGCTACCACTATGACAGTCGCCTAAAAAATGGGCTAAGTGGGACATGCCCTTCACTCAGCATGCTTCCACAGAAGTGTACAAGGAGGCCACACTAGCTAAAAGCGCAAGCTACATTCATCGTGAAATCTGCTGCGGAAAATGACAACATCGCGGCAAGAGAAGCCTCGTATGCTGCGTACCGTACGGTTAGACACGGACTCAGCCACACCAACGCCGACTCTCTTGCTCAGCTCAGCGGTGGTTTATTTACCAACTCTAATGTTGTGAAGAAGATGCACTTGGGAAGAGCGGAAACTGAGATGAGGACCAGTAATGTCGTCATCGACCAAGGGCTGAGCGGGATATTATGGATGATCTGACTGACCAAAGTAGGTGAGCCCGCATTATTTGATGTTATCTCACTGGTAGTCAGATTATGCTGTGTATTATGCTTTGTTATAATTTGGTGTTCCATTTCAAATGCTGAGAGAATGAAGCAGCTGGCTTGTATACTATGGAGTTTAGAAGGATGAGATGGCATCTTATTGAAACATATAAGATCATTAAGGGTTTGGACACGCTAGAGGCAGGAAACATGTTCCCGGTGTTGGGAGAGTCCAGAACCAGGGGCCACAGTTTAAGAATAAGGGGTAAGCCATTTAGAACGGAGATGAGGAAACATTTTTCTCTGTGGAATTCTCTGCCTCATAGGACGGTGGAGGCCGGTTCTCTGGATCCTTTCAAGACAGAACTAGATAGGGCTCTTAAAAATAGCGGAGTCAGGGGATATGGGGAGAAGGCAGGAACGGGGTACTGATTGTGGATGATCAGCCACGATCACATTGAATGGCGGTGCTGGCTCGAAGGGCCGAATGGCCTCTACTCCTGCACCTATTGTCTATTGTATTGTCTACTCCACCTGAAACGTTGTCTGTCCATTCCCTCCATAGATGCTGCCCGACTCGTTGAGTTACTCCAGCACTTTGTGCTTTGCTCAAGATTCCAGCATCTGCAGTTCCCGTGTCTCCATTTTACTGCTTGGTTTTAAAACTAAATCAGACCAAGTTTTAGTGTTTGAGAAAGAACTGCAGATGCTGGAAAAATCGAAGGTAGACAAAGGTCGAAGGGGTCGAGACCCTTCCTCAGACCCTTCTTTAGTATTTTTGACTTTAGTTTTGAGGTACAGCATTGAATCAGGTCCTTTGGCTCACCGAGCCCATCACGACCAACCATTCAAGTTGATGCAAACTCTCCCCGTAGTTAAATCATTCTAATCCAGGCAACATTCTGACAAGCAGTCCAAAGAAAGGTCTCGACCCGAAACGCCACCCAATCCTTCTCTCCAGAGATGCTGCCTGTTCACACACACTACAAATCGCCACATATCATTTAAATATATTTTCAGATTTGCATAAAACACAATTTCTAATTTGATGATACAACAGCTGTTCAACCATTTGAAGGAACGGATTAATGAATGAAGAAAGTGAAGCAATGTTACAAAATGAGCATTATTTTGAAGTAAAAATAATGATTTGCAAAAATTTAACTCAGCGGGTCAGGCAGCATTTGTGGATGGATGGGTGACGTTTCACAGAGTGCTGGAGTAACTCAGCGGGTCAGGCAGGAGAATGGGGTTAGGAGGGAGAGATAGATCACCCATGGCGGAGTAGACTTGATGGGCCGAATGGCCTAATTCTACCCCTCTGACCAATGGACATGACAAAGAGTTGCGAATTGTGAAGCCGGAGGAAAGGAATGTAGGGAGGGGGAGGGGGTGGGGGTGGGAGGGGGAGGGGGAGGGAGAAAGGGGTGGGGGACAGGGAATGGGTTGGGGGGAGAATGGGAGGGAAGGGGGCTTGTTTGTAGGTTGGATAATTCAATATTCATACCATGGGGTTGTAAATATGTGAGCAGGAACTGCAGATGTTGGTTTAAACCGAAGGTAGACACAAAAAGCCGGGAGTAACTCAGCGGGACAGGCAGCGTCTCTGGAGAGAAGGAATAGGTGACGTTTCAGGTGAGACCACTTTCCCCTGACCCTCCGTCTGAAGAAGGGTCTCGACCCGACACGTCACCCATTCCTTCTCTCCAGAGACGCTGCCTGTCCTGCTGAGTTACTCCAGCATTTTGTGCCCATCCATGGGGTTGTAAGCTTCCCTAGTGGAATGTGAAGTGCTGTGTAATAGTTGCTCTTTGTGTCAATGTGAACCATTGCCCAGATTTTGCTCGCAATGTTTTTTGAATCGGTCTCTCTACATAATTCTTAGGTTAACATTGAAGATGTGAAATTAAACATGAAGCACTTACAGTCGTGTGGGATTTGTGTTTTTTGTCTTTCGGAAGAGCGGTCTTGCCCTGGTTACAAGCGAGGAAATATCTTGTCCCGTTCCCTCCTACGCTCCATGTACAACATCCCACACACACGTCCTGTCCGTGCTCAATCAAGACCCATTCATCCTCTGCTCTGAGTCATTCCTCACAAACTGGAACTCATTTTTCTCTTGCAGCTCATGTTCATGAGTTCTAGGAACAGAATTAGGCATTCGGCCATCAAGTCTACTCCGCGGGTCAGGCAGCATCTGTGGAGAACGTGGATAGGTGACGTTTCACAGAGTGCTGGAGTAACTCAGCGGGTCAGGCAGCATCTATGGAGCTAAGGAAAATAGGCAACGTTTCGGGCCGAAACCCTTATGGGTTTTGGCCCGAAACGTTGCCTATTTCCAGAAGGATTTCGGCCCGTAAAGTTGCCTATCTCCTTAGCTGCATAGATGCTGCTGCACCATAACTCAGCGGGTCAGGCAGCATCTGTGGAGAACATGGATAGGTGACGTTTCACAGAGTGCTGGAGTAAATCAGCGGGTCAGGCAGCATCTGTGGGGAACATGGATAGGTGACGTTTCACAGAGTGCTGGAGTAACTCAGCGGGTCAGGCAGCATCTGTGGAGAACATGGATAGGTGACGTTTCGGGGCAGGACCCTATCTCTCCCTCCAAACCCCATTCTCCTGCCTTCTCCCCATAACCTCTGGCACCCGTACTGATCAAGATTTGTCTATCTCTGCCTTAAATATATCCACTGACTTGTCCTCCACAGCCTTCTTCAAGGGCCTGTCCCACTTGCCGATATTTTTCGGAGACTGCCGTCGCCATTGACTGGCGTATCAGGGTCGCCAAATGCTTTGAACATTTCAAAATCCAGCGGCAACAAAAAAAATGTTGCGACACTTGAAAAAATGCCGCGCGTCATTACATCATCACGCCACGTCGCGCCGGTGACCTGATACGTCAGTAGTCAGCTGGGACAAAAAATTGCCAAGTGGGACAGGCCCTTTAGTCTCGCAAGACTTCACCTCCCGCCTTGTGTCATCCACTCACTACATGTTGGCCCACCGTAACGAGAGGCCGGGGTGGGAACTCCGTACCGGATCCTAGATATCGGACAGACCAAGCGCACACTGGCCACTCTACGATCTAACGGTGACTGTAGGTAGACACAAAATGCTGGGGTAACTCAGGGGGGGCAACTGGAGAGAAGGAATGGGTGACGTTTCGGGTCGAGACCCTTCTTCATATTCAGTTCAGTTTTAACCAGCTTCTTCCTACACATTCCCCATGAACCGCGTGGGTTTTCTCCGGGCGCTCCGGATTCCTCCCACACTCCAAAGACGTGCAGGTTTGTAGGTCAATTGGCTTCGGTAAAAATAGTGAATTGTCCCTAGTGTGGGTCGGATAGTGTTAGCGTGCGGGCTGATCGCTGGTCGGAGCGGAGTCGGTGGGCTGAAGGGCTTGTTCCCGCTCTGTATCTCAACACCAAACAAAGAACTGCAGATGCTGGTTTATACCGAAGGAGTAACTCAGTGGGTCAGGCAGCATCTGTGGAGAACATGGATAGGTGACGTTTTACAGAGTGCTGGAGTAACTCAGCGGGTCAGGCAGCATCTGTGGAGAACATGGATAGGTGACGTTTCACAGAGTGCTGGAGTAACTCAGCGGGTCAGGCAGCATCTATGGAGCTAAGGAAATAGGCACGTTTCGGGCCGAAACCCATAAGGGTTTCGGCCCGAAACGTTGCCTATTTCCAGAAGGATTTCGGCCCGAAAAGTTGCCTATTTCCTTAGCTCCATAGATGCTGCTGCACCATAACTCAGCGGGTCAGGCAGCATCTGTGGAGAACATGGATAGGTGACGTTTCACAGAGTGCTGGAGTAACTCAGCGGGTCAGGCAGCATCTGTGGAGAACATGGATAGGTGACGTTTCACAGAGTGCTGGAGTAACTCAGCGGGTCAGGCAGCATCTGTGGAGAACATGGATAGGTGACGTTTCACAGAGTGCTGGAGTAACTCAGCGGGTCAGGCAGCATCTGTGGAGAACAGGGATAGGTGACGTTTCGGGTCGGGATCTTTCTCCAGACTATCAGGAATTAAATGTGTTTGATGTCGGCAGCATATTAGGAACACAATTGCAACATTGCACAAACTTGATGAAAGATGCAGGTTGCGTAATGGGACTGGCCTTGATGTGGAACCGCGTACTGTTGAAAACTTATTAAATTAAACCAGCTGGAAAATGAACTTCATCGGACAGAAGCACTAAATATGTAAGATTTATAGCACACGCCGTCCTTGGCTAATTAATGAAGAAGCACCAAACACAGCACCTGTTTGAGAAAGAACTGCAGATGCTGGAAAAATCAAAGGTAGACAAAATGCTGGAGAAACTCAGCGGGCGAGGCAGCATCTATGGAGCGAAGGATAGGCGACGTTTCGGGTCGAGACCCTTCTTCAGACTGATGTGGGGGGGGGGGGGGGTGGGAAGGAGAAAGGAAGAGGTGGAGACAGTGGGCTGTGGGAGAGCTGGGAAGGGGAGGGGAAGGAGGGAGAAAGCAGGGACTACCTGAAATTGGAGAAGTCAATGTTCATACCGCTGGGGTGTAAACTGCCCAAGCGGAATATGAGGTGCTGCTCCTCCAATTTGCGGTGGGACTCACTCTGGCCATGGAGGAGGCTCAGGAGAGAAAGGTCAGATTGGGAATGGGAGGGGGAGTTGAAGCGCTGAGCCACCGGGAGATCGGGTTGGTTAATGCGGACCGAGCGGAGGTGTTGGGCGAAGCGATCGCCGAGCCTGCGCTTGGTCTCACGCTGTAGAGCAGCTGACATCTAGAGCAGCGGATGCAGTAGATGAGGTTGGATGAGGTACAGGTGCCTCACCTGGAGAGACTGCTTGGGTCCTTGGATGGAGTCGAGGGGGGCAGGTAAAGTGACAAGTGTAGCATTTCCTGCGGTTGCAAGGGAAAGTGCCAGGTGAGGGGGTGGTTAGGGTGGGAAGGGACGAATTGACCAGGAACTTATCTTCCCAGGATGAAAAGTAGTCACTGCTGGAGGGCAGACCTTTAAGGGATAAAAGTTAAAGGACACACAAAAAAGCTGGAGAAACTCAGCGGGTGCAGCAGCATCTATGGAGCGAAGGAAATAGGCAACGTTTCGGGCCGAAACCCAAAGGGTTTCGGCCCGAAACGTTGCCTATTTCCTTCGCTCCATAGATGCTGCTGCACCCGCTGAGTTTCTCCAGCTTTTTTGTGTAACCTTCGATTCTCCAGCATCTGCAGTTCCCTCTTAAACAAGGTTAAAGGACATGTGTGGGGCCGGTTCTTTACACAGAGGGTGGTGGGTGTCTGGAACGGGCTGCACTGCCAGGGGTGGTGGTGGAGGCAGATATCATAGCGGTGTTTAGGAGACATTTGGACAGGCACAGGCATACGCAGAGAATGGAGGGGTGAGGATTATAGACCAGTTCACTGTCACGTATCGAGGGGCATTGAAAAGCTTTTTGTGTTAAAATTATAAGGCCTCAAGTGATTGGAGCAGAATTAGGCCATTCGGCCCATCAAGTCTACTCCGCCATTCAATCATGGCTGATCTATCTCTCCCTCCTAACCCCATTCTCCTGCCTTCTCCCCATAACCCTTGACACCCGCACTAATCAAGAATCTATCTATCTCTGCCTTAAATATATCCACTGACATGTGGCCTCCACAGCAATTAATTCCACAGATTCACCACCCTCAGGCTAAAGAAATTCCTCCTCATCTCCTTTCCTAAAGGAACATCCTTTAATTCTGAGGCTGTGACCTCTAGTCCTAGACTCTCCCACTAGTGGAAACATCCTCTCCACATCCACTCTATCCAGGCCTTTCACTATTCTGGTGTTGACTGATAAGTGATGGTCTTGCCAGCATAGTCCAGCAGGGACATTGTGGGCTGAAGGGCCTGTGCCTGTGCTGTACTGTGTACCCCCCCCCCCATGACTACAGCACTTTCAATCTTGAGATACGAATCCTCGGTGGCGCAGCGGTAGAGTTGCTGCCTCACAGCGCCAGATACCCCGATTCGATCCTGACTACGGGAGCTGTCTGTACGGAGTTGTACGTTCTCCCCGTGACCTGCGTGCTCCGGTTTCCTCCCACACTCCAAGACGTGCAGGTTTGTAGCTTAATTGGCTTGGTGTAATTGTAAATTGTCCCTAGTGTGTGTAGGATAGTGTTAGTGTGCGGGGATCGCTGGACACGGTGGGCCGAAGGGCCTGTTTCCGCGCTGTATCTCTAAACTAAAATAAACTAACCCGATGGAATTGCAGCAGGAACTTGACATCCTGTATCTGGAAAATAAACAGACCCGGATATCACAGCACGTGTCAGGCTCGGGCTTGTGAGAAACAAAATGCCAGAACTATTAATCCCTCCTGCCTTTGAATAAATCTGTTGCTTAAAATTCGTAGCCGCAGTTAACATCACAGCTTCAGTCAAAGTATTAGCCATTAGTAAGATGATTCCAGATCAGTACGTAGCTCGGAACAGAATCAATCACGTTATTGGTTGGGCGATCGTTTTGCTGAACACCTCCGCTCAGTCCGGCTAAAACCGACCTGACCTCCCGGTGGCTCAGCACTTCAACACCCCCTCCCATTCCCACACTGACCTTTCTGTCCTGGGCCTCCTCCACTGTCAGGGTGAGGCCCAGCGCAGATTGGAGGAACAGCATCTCATATTTCGCTTGGGCAGCCTACACCCCAGCGGTATAAACATTGACTTCTCTAACTTCAAGTAGCCCTTGCTTCCGTGCAGAGACGGTTCGCCAGACTGGTTCCTGGGATGGCAGGACTGTCTTATGAAGAAAGACTGGATAGACTTGGTTTATACTCTCTAGAATTTAGAAGATTGAGAGGGGATCTTAAGGGGTTGGACAGGCTAGATGCAGGAAGATTGTTCCTGATGTTAGGGAAGTCCAGGACAAGGGGTCACAGCTTAAGGATAAAGGGGAAATCCTTTAAAACCGAGATTAGAAGAACTTTTTTCACACAGAGAGTGGTGAATCTCTGGAACTCTCTGCCACAGAGGGTAGTTGAGGCCAGTTCATTGGCTATATTTAAGAGGGAGTTAGATGTGGCCCTTGTGGCTAAGGGGATCAGGGGGTATGGAGAGAAGGCAGGTACGGGATACTGAGTTGGATGATCAGCCATGATCATATTGAATGGCGGTGCATGCTCGAAGGGCCGAATGGCCTACTCCTGCACCTAATTTCTATGTTTCTATGTTTCTATGTTTCTCCCTCTCTCCATCCCTCCAACTAGTTTCGCTGATTTGTGCTTCCTTGCCACCTTCCCCTCAGCTAACAATGAACCGTTCTACATCTCCTTATCACATCCGCTTTGATTTGTCCTTTTCACACCTTACCCGTCTCTATATTTATAGACTCCCACTCCCCCTGACTCTCAGTCTGAAGAAGGGTCTCGACCCGAAACGTCACCCATTCCTTCTCTCCGGAGATCCTGCCTGCCCCGCTGAGTTACTCCGGCATTTGGTGTCTGCCATCAAAGACTTGTCCCTGTCCCACCCCGACCATTCCCTCTTCTCCCCGCTCCCGTACGGCAGAAGGTGCAGAAGCTTGAAATCATGCACCACCACAGACTCAGGGCCAGCTTCTTCCCCTCTGTTCAAGAAGGACCTGCAGATATAACCATATATAACCATATAACAATTACAGCACGGAAACAGGCCATCTCGGCCCTACAAGTCCATGCCGAACAAAATTTTTTTTCCCCTTAGTCCCACCTGCCTGCACTCATACCATAACCCTCCATTCCCTTCTCATCCATATGCCTATCCAATTTATTTTTAAATGATACCAATGAACCTGCCTCCACCACTTCCACTGGGAGCTCATTCCACACCGCCACCACTCTCTGCGTAAAGAAGTTCCCCCTCATCTTACCCCTAAACTTCTGTCCCTTAATTCTGAAGTCATGTCCTCTTGTTTGAATCTTCCCTATTCTCAAAGGGAAAAGCTTGTCCACATCAACTCTGTCTATCCCTCTCATCATTTTAAAGACCTCTATCAGGTCCCCCCTTAACCTTCTGCGCTCCAGAGAATAAAGACCTAAGTTATTCAACCTATCTCTGTAACTTAGTTGTTAAAACCCAGGCAAGGGTGCTGGAAGATCGAAGGTACACAAAATTGCTGGAGAAACTCAGCGGGTGCGGCAGCATCTATGGAGCGAAGGAAATAGGCAACGTTTCGGGCCGAAACCCCTTGGGTTTCGGCCCGAAACGTTACCTATTTCCTTAAATGTTGCCTATTTCCTTCGCTCCATAGATGCTGCTGCACCCACTGAGTTTCTCCAGCACTTTTGTGTACCTTCTTCCCCTCTGTTATCAGGTTTCTGAACGGCCCTTCCATAAGCTAGGGTACTGTCCGATTCACCTCGACCCCATTGCGGACATTGGGCTTTGTCTGTGGAACTGATGCGCTACAATGCTGAGAACTATATCCTGCACTCTGTATCTTCCCCTTTGCTCCACCTGCTGTACTGGAGTTTAGCTCAAGTCAAGTCAAGTCAAGTTTATTTGTCACATACACATACGAGATGTGCAGTGAAATGAAAGTGGCAATGCTCACGGACTTTTGTGCAAAAGACAAACAACAAAACAACCAAACAAATTATAAACACAATCATAACACACATATTCTTTTACATAATAAATAATGGAAGGAAAAACGTTCTGTAGAGTTAGTCCCTGGTGAGATAGGCGTTTACAGTCCGAATTGCCTCTGGGAAGAAACTCCTTCTCAACCTCTCCGTTCTCACCGCATGGCAACGGAGGCGTTTGCCTGACCGTAGCAGCTGGAACAGTCCGTTGCAGGGGTGGAAGGGGTCTCCCATGATTTTATTTGCTCTGGAGTTGCACCTCCTGTTGTATAGTTCCTGCAGGGGGGTGAGTGAAGTTCCCATAGTGCGATCGGCCGAACGCACTACTCTCTGCAGAGCCTTCAACCTCTGCAAGCTCGATTAGTATCATCTGATTAGTTTGGGCAACCTTTCACAGTCCCTCAGTACACACGACAATATTAACTAAAACATCGCTAATCATCTAAATTCTCAAGACTTTATTGACCAAAACATAGCTTTTCACTGCACCTCAGTAGTGTAGATTAGAGACACAGCATGGAAACAGGCCCTTCGGCCCACCAAACCCGTGCCGACCAGCGATCCCCGCACATTAACACTATCCTACACACACGAGGCACCATTTACATTTTTTTTACCAAAGCCAATTAACCTACAAACCCGCACGACTTTGGAGTGTGGGAGGAAACCGGAGCACCCGGAGAAAACCCACGCAGGTCATGGGGAGAACGTGCAAACTCCGTACAGACAGCACCCGTAGTCGGGATGGAACCCGGATCTCTGGCGCCGTGAGGCAGCAGCTCTACCCGCCGCTGCGCCACCGTTTCACGTCTTAACAATAATCCTAAATTTAAACCTTGTCCGTGTCCCGCGAGTGACTTAAAAATAGTTCACTTTATTAAAACGGTCTCAGATCTGCCGCATGTAAACAAATTGCCGTCAATGTTACACCTCGCCAAACGCACGCTTGACAAGCAAGCAGCTCTGAGTTCTTGTCAAACTCCAGACTGCAACACACCGAGCCTGTGGTCTAATTTAAAACCGCCACACGAAAGTATGTAGGCTTTTAAAAAACTGTCATTTTTAATAAAAACAATTTGCTTGTTGCCTCCGAAGAATTCCGTCTGAATGGGACAGATGAAAGCAATTCATCACATTTTAAAAAAAGGTGCTCAAAAAAGTAGATGTTGCTTTCAAAGCAGGCCCTGTTCTGAGCATCAAAGAGTCATGCATCGTGGAAAGCAAGTCCCACGATCCCATCCATCACCCGATGACTCAAATCCAACACATATTCTATTCTGTTCAAGAAGGAACTGCAGATGCTGGAAAATCGAAGGTACACAAAATTGCTGGAGAAACTCGGCGGGTGCAGCAGCATCTATGGAGCGAAGGAAATAGGCAACGTTTCGGGCCGAAACCCCTTGGGTTTCGGCCCGAAACGTTACCTATTTCCTTAAATGTTGCCTATTTCCTTCGCTCCATAGATGCTGCTGCACCGGCTGAGTTTCTCCAGCAATTTTGTGTACCTTCTTCCCCTCTGTAATCAGGTTTCTGAACGGTCCTTCCATAAGCTAGGGTACTGTCCGATTCACCGCTACCCCATTGCGGACATTGGACTTTGTCTCTGGAACTGCTGCGCTACAATGCTGAGAACTATATTCTGCACTCTGTATCTTCCCCTTTGCTCCACCTATTGTACTGGATTCATTTGTTAACTTGTGTCTGGAAAGAATATTCCGTTGGTAGACAAAATTGCTGGAGAAACTCAGCGGGTGCAGCAGCATCTATGGAGCGAAGGAAATAGGCAACGTTTCGGGCCGAAACCCTTCTTCAGACATATTCTATTCTTGTCATTCATCAACAGCTTCATAGCCAGAGCTGGCAAGCCAAGACTACGTTAGCCACAGACAAACCAAGATAGCCAAGATTCCATTTCCTTTGGCCATTCTGTGTGGTTGGCATAGTGGCCATAGAATCGCACGGCATGGAACAGGCCCTTCGGTCCATCTTGTCCTTGCCCACCATTTTAACATTCTGGGCTACTTCCATTTGCCTGATTTGGCCCATGTCCCTCGGTGGCGCAGCGGTAGAGTCGCTGCCTCACGGCGCCACGGCCACCCGACCACGGTTCGATCCCGACTACGGGCGCTGTCTGTACCTTCTCCCCGTGACCTGCGTGGGTTTTCTCCAGGTGCTCCGGGTTCCTCCCGCACTTCGGGTTTGTAGGTTAATTGGCTTTGGTAAAATGATTGTAGATTGTCCCTGGGACAGTGTGGTGGGATAGTGCTAGTATACGGGCTGGTCGGCACAGATTCGGTGGGCCGAAGGGCCTGTTTCTACGCTGTATCTCTAAACTAAACTAAAGTAAAATTTCTACACTCAGAGGAAGGTTCTGACTGTCTCCCCTCTCCATGTCACTGATAATTTTAGGTAACATATGGTTCTCAATATTTCCTGTTGTGATCTACCTGATGTCATCTCTTCCCAACGGAACCACAATGGATATTGGATGCTCTGGATTATATTTACGCTTCAGTCCGGGAGTAACATTTACTGAGATACTGGGAATAGGGTATAAAATCTTGAGAGGAATAGATCGGTAGATGCACAGAGTCTCTTGCCCAGAGTTGGTCAATCGAGGACCAGAGGACACAGGTTCAAGGTGAAGGGGAAAAAATTTAATAGGAATCTGAGGGGTAACTTTTTCACACAGAGGGTGGTGGGTGTATGGAACGAGCTGCCAGAGGAGGTAGTTGAGGCTGGGACTATCACAACGTTTAAGGAACAGTTAGACAGGTACATGGATTGGACAGGTTTGGAGGGATATGGACCAAGCGCAGGCAGGTGGGACTAGTGTAGCTGGGGCATGTTGGCCGGTGTGGGCAAGTTGGGCCGAAGGGCCTGTTTCCATACTGTAACTAGTGAAGGGCCCAAATCAGGAAGGAGTATCTGTCACATTCCTCCCACACCTGGCGGCTGTTTATAAGTTCATGTTCATAAGTGATAGGAGCAGATTAGGCCATTTGGCCCATCAAGTCTACTCCGCCATTCAATCATGGCTGATCTACTCTCCCCCTCCACCCCATTTTCCTGCCTTCTACCCGTAACCCCTGACACCGGTACTGATCAAGAATCTGCCAATCTCTGCCTTAAAAATACACATTGACTTGGCCTCCACAGCCCTCTGTGGCAATGAATTCCACAGATTCACCACCCTCTGGCTAAAGTAATTCCTCCTCATCTCCTTCCTAAATGAAACGTACTCCAATTCTGAGGCTGTGACTCTGGTCCCAGACTCTCCCACTAGTGAAATCCTCTCCGCATCCACTCTATCCAGGCCTTTCACTATTCAGTCAGTTTCAATGAGCCCCCCCCTCCCCACCCATCCTTCTAACCTGCAGCAAGTACAGGCCCAGCGCCGACAATTGCTCCTCTCATGTTAACCACAGCTATTTGTGAATACCTCCTCACCTAGAAACATAGACAATAGATGCAGGAGTAGGCCATTCTGCCCTTCGAGCCAGCACCACCATTCAATATGATCATGGCTGATCATCCCCAATCAGTACCCCGTTCCTGCCTTCTCCCCATATCCCCTGACTCCCGCTATTTTTAAGAGCCCTATCTAGCTCTCTCTTGAAAGCATCAGAGAACCGGCCTCCACGCCCTCTGAGGCAGAGAATTCCACAGACTCACAACTCTCTGTGAGAAAAAGTGTTTCCTCGTCTGTTCTAAATGGCTTATCCCTTATTCTTAAACTGTGTGTGGCCCCTGGTTCTGGACTCCCCCAACATCGGGAACATGTTTCCTGCCTCTAGCGTGTCCAAGCCCTTAACAATCGTAAATGTTTCAATGAGATACCCTCTCATCCTTCTAAACTCCAGAGTGTACAAGCCCAGCCGTTCCACATTCTCTCAGCATATGACAGTCCCGCCATCCCGGGAATTACCTACGCTGCACTCCCTCAATAGCAAGAATGTCCTTCCTCAAATTAGGGACCAAAACTGCACGCAGAGAGCATAGATAGAGTTAACCAGTGCAAGATTCAGAAAACATCCTTTACGGAAACTTCCTGTGAGCAAGGGCACTTGATTTTAGCTGCAGGCAAAATCTCTGAAAACAAAAGTGAGTGACCTTGGAGTGCTGTGAAGATGAAGAGATTGGCAGATCTGCCAAGTGCTGTAACAACCTCTCTCCGAAGCCAGTCTCGGGGAGACCCCCCAATCACCTCCGTTAGTGACGGCAACCCCCTCCCACATGCGGACCTGGAGTGGGGGAGGAATAATTCAACCTGATCACACTGCCTTCTGCTGCTCCCCTTGGTAACAAATAATCCGCAATCATGTTTTCCTTGCCCTTGGCAAGGCGGTTTTATGCAAATCTATGTTTTTAAGAAGGAACTGCAGATGCTGGAAAATCGAAGGTAGACAGAAGTGCTGGAGAAACTCAGCGGGTGCAGCAGCATCTTATTGAGCGAAGGAAATCGGCAATGATTAAGGAAATAGGTAACGTTTCGGGCCGAAACCCAAGGGGTTTCGGCCGAAACGTTGCCTATTTCCTTCGCTCCATAGATGCTGCTGCACCCGCTGAGTTTCTCCAGCAATTTTCGATCTTCCAGCATCTGCAGTTCCTTCTTGAACAGAGAGGGAGAAGCTGGTCCTGAGTCTGGTGGTGCACGATTTCAAGCTTCTGCACCTTGTGCCGGACGGGAGCGGGGAGAAGAAGGAATGGTCGGGGTGGGACAGGGACAAGTCTGTGATGACAGACACAAAATGCCGGAGTAACCTCAGCGGGGCAGGCAGGATCTCCGGAGAGAAGGAATGGGTAACGTTGCCTATTTCCTTCGCTCCATAGATGCTGCTGCACCCGCTGAGTTTCTCCAGCATTTTTGTCTACCTTATAGAAACATAGAAAATAGGTGCAGGAGTAGGCCATTCGGCCCTTCACCGCCATTCATATCCAAATATCCAATTGCTGATTATGCAAATCTATGTTAAGTTGGTCCACCTTATGCAAATCTATGTTAAGTTAGTCCGTTTGCCTTTGCTTAATAGCCTTTGTCTATTACGGATTTTATTAAATGGACGGACACTTTTTTTGTGCGGATTGTTTAGAAGGAACTGCAGATGCTGGTGTATCATAAGACCAAGGTTTCAAGGACAGTTTATTGTAACATGTACCAATGAATGTCCTTGGAAATTTGAGTCAGATACAGCCATACGAAGCAGCAAAACACACAGCCACGTAAAATGAGGGTTAACATAAACATCCACCACAGTGGATTCCCCACGTACCTGGAAGGCAATAAAGTCCAATCTTCTTGGACTTTATTGGGGGGGGATCTTACAAAATTCCTAAGGGGTTGGACAGGCTAGATGCAGGAAGATTATTTCCCGATGTTGGGGAAGTCCAGAACAAGGGGTCACACAGTTTAAGGATAAGGGGGAAATCTTTTAGGACCGAGATGAGAATTTTTTTATTCCACATAGAGAGTGGTGAATCTGTGGAATTCTCTGCCACAGAGGGTAGTTGAGGCCACACAGTTCATTGGCTATATTTAAGAGGGAGTTAGATGTGGCCCTTGTGGCTAAAGGGTATCAGGGGGTATGGAGAGAAGGCAGGGATGGGATACTGAGTTGGATGATCAGCCATGATCATATTGAATGGCGGTGCAGGCTCGAAGGGCCGAATGGCCTCTACTCCTGCACATATTTTCTATGTTTCTTCCTCTTTATTCCCCGTGGTCGGGGCTGTTGAACCATCCGCAGTCAGGTCGATCAAAGCTGCCGCAGCCGGCGGTCTGAAGTCCGCGCGCCGGGGTGATCCAAACTCCTGCGTGGGGCCGGTTGAAGCTCTCCGCGGCTTGGAGTCTCTAACCAGGGGCCGCGGGTTCCACGGTGTTAAAGTCCACAGGGCCTCCGCGGTTGTAACTCTCCACAGTCGATCCCCGACAAAGGGACGGCGAGCTCCGCGATGGGAAGCGCGCGCCGCGCCCGCGGTCGTAGAGCCGGGTCGATCTCCGGGAACGCCGCGCCGCTCCACGATGTTAGGCCGCGGTGGGGACGGAGACACGATGCGGAAAAATGCCACATCTCCGTCGAGTTAAGAGACCGAAAAAAGCTTTCCCCCGCTCCCCCCCTAACCCCCACATAAAACAAACCAAGGACACTAAAACACACTCTTTAACATTTACTTAAAATAGCAAACCGCAAGAAAGGACAGACAGACTGTTGGCGAGGCAGAATTGAAAGTGATAGGAGCAGAATTAGGCCATTCGGCCCATCAGGTCTACTCGCCATTCAATCACGGCTGATCTATCTCTCCCTCCTAACCCCATTCTCCTGCCTCACCCCCTCACGCCCGTACTAATCAAGAATTTTAAACCGAAGATTGACACAAAGTAAGTCAGCGGGCGAGGCAGCATTTCTGCGGAGAAGGAATGGGTGACGTTTCAGGTCGAGACCCTTTTACAGACAAAAGACAATAGACAATAGGTGCAGGAGGAGGCCATTCGGCCCTTCGAGCCAGCACTGCCATCAATGTGATCATGGCTGATCATCCCCAATCAGTTCCCCGTTCCTGCCTTCTCCCCATATCCCCTGACTCCACTATCTTTAAGAGCCTATCTTAGCTCTTAATAAGAACTTCCCACCACCGGTGAAGAAGGGTCTCGACCCGAAACCGTCACCTATTTCCTTCGCTCCGTAGATGCTGCCTCACCGCTGAGTTTCTCCAGCATTTTGTGTCCACCTGTCAGAATGCTCCCGAATGTTTCAATCAGCTGGGGAAAAAAAATCAACTCATCCCATTGTGTGTGAGGCTGATGAGAACACATATTCAATTAAGCCTAATTAATCAAACCATTACCTAATTGAATCTGATAGCATTTAGCACGTATCAATTTAATTTTAGTGCATTGTACAACTCCGAGATGCAGCTCACTATTAATTATGCATAATGAAGTATTTCACTGCCATATTTACTCATGTGGATTTGCAGCTTAATCTATTCTTCACTCTCACAGCTGGCAGAGTTGCTGCCTCACAGCGCCAGAGACACGGGTTCCATCCTGACCTCGGGGTCGCTGTCTGTGTGCGTGGAGTCGGGAACGGACGGGAAAAGTGGGAGGTAACATGGAACTGTGGTGACAGGTGGCCAGCACGGACTCGATGGGCCGAAGGGCCTGTTTCCATGCTGTTTCTCGAAACTAAACTAGACTAAGTATTCTGGGAGACTCGCATCGCAGAATCCATTGAATGAGAAAAACATCTCATAGGATCAATGAAAGATCGCAATGAGGCCTCCGGCTGTTATAATTGATGACTTGACACAGAGATCCAGCGCGGAAACAGGGCATTTGGTCAACGGAGTCCATGCAGACCAGCCAAAGCTTGTTTATACTAGACCTATACACAGACTAAAACTCTACACATTCACCTTATACATTCCACACACGATCTTAAACATAAGATCACCCCTCATCTTCCTGCGCTCCAAGGAATGAAGTCCTGGTCCACCCATCCTCTCCCTATAGCTCAGGCCCCTCACGTCCTGCACATCCTCGTAAACCTTCACCTGCGTTCTTTCCGGTGTGATAACATCCTCCCATGAAAGGGAATAAAACTGATCGCAATGGTCAAATGCACCAACATCTTGTACAGCTGTAACATCACAACCCAAGGGTCTGAGGAAGGGTCCCGACCCCAAACATCACCCATCCTTTTTCTCCAGAGATGCTGCCTGTCCCGCTGAGTTACTCCAGCGCTCTGTGTCCCCAGAACAAGGGGTCACAGTTTAAGGATAAGGGGAAATCTTTTAGGACCCAGATGAGAAAAACATTTTTCACTGTGAATCTGTGGAATTCTCTGCCACAGAAGGTAGTTGAGGCCACACAGTTCATTGGCTATATTTAAGAGGGAGTTAGATGTGGCCCTTGTGGCTAAAGGGATCAGGGGGTATGGAGAGAAGGCAGGTACAGGATACTGAGTTGGATGATCAGCCATGATCATATTGAATGGCGAATGGTGCAGGCTCGAAGGGCTGAATGGCCTCTACTCCTGCACCTATTTTCTATGTTTCTATGAACTGCAGATGCTGGAAAATCGAAGGTAGACAAAAGTGCTGGAGAAACTCAGTGGGTGCAGCAGCCTCTATGGAGCGAAGGAAATAGGCAACGTTTCGGGCCGAAACCCCTTGGGATCAGCTATGATCATATTGAATGGCGGTGTAGGCTCGAAGGCCGAATGGCCTACTCCTGCACCTATTTTCCATGTTTCTATGTCTATGTTTCAATGTTTCTGTACTCAACACCCTGCCTGAAGGCCAATGTACCGACAGCCTTCTTCATCACCTTATCTACCTGTGAGGCCAGTTTCAGGTCACTATGTACCTGCACACCCAGATCCCTTTGTTTAGTTTGGTGATATCCTTCGGCCCACCAAATCCGTGCCGACCAGCGACCCCCCCGATCCTACACCCACTAGGACAAGTTACATTGACACCAAAGCCAATTAACGTCTTTGGAGTGTGGGAAGAAACAGGAGATCCCGTGGTCGGGATTGAACCCTGGTCTCTGGCGCTGCAAGCACTGTAGGGCAGCAACTCTACCGCTGCGCCACCGTGACCGCCCTTTTGTCTCCAGTGCGTGCAGGCTTTTACAATAGACAATAGACAATAGGTGCAGGAGTAGAGGCCATTCAGCCCTTTGAGCCAGCACCTGCAGTTCTTTCTCAAACACTAAAACTTGGTCTGATTTAGTTTTAAAACCAAGCAGTAAAATGGAGACACAGGGAACTGCAGATGCTGGAATCTTGAGCAAAGCACAAAGTGCTGGAGTAACTCAACGGGTCGGGCAGCATCTATGGAGGGAATGGACAGACAACGTTTCAGGTGGAGTAGACAATACAATAGACAATAGGTGCAGGAGGAGGCCATTCGGCCTTCGAGCCAGCACCGCCATTCAATGTGATCACGGCTGATCATCCCCAATCAGTATCCCCGTTCCCGCCTTCTCCCCAGACTCCGCTATCTTTATTTAAGAGCCCTATCTAACTCTCCCTTGAGAGCATCCCAGAGAACCGGCCTCCACTGAGGCAGGTTCCCTGGATGGATCCTATGTGTTCACCGCTGGGTTGAAGATAACTTGTTGGTTCACTGATTTTAACCAACCCAGCCTCCTATCTCCCCGCTCCCCCTGCAAGAGCTGCGTTGCTTTGCTGTTTGGGAAGGTATTGTGCATTCAAATCAAGCTGGTCGCTTGGGTAATGTCGAGGATGGTGTCTGCTGTCTGTGATTTGCAATCAATACTGTGCTCAAGTACTTCAAATAAGCAGTAAATAATGCCGGGCATCGCATAGTGTGGGTCGCATGGAGCTGATGTTTAGTTCATTGTCGTAGATTCATTGAAACCGGCCCTTCTGGCGCTGGTACAAGCAGCAAATACTCGTTTGGACCTCTCTGCCGTTAGTTTACATTCCTATCACCGCTGAAAGATTAGGGGGACGTCAGGTGACCTGGAGGGGGGGGCAAATGCTGTTATTGATTTTCCCGAAATGAGGTCGTGAGCAAAGATTGTGAAGGCGTTGGGTAAAATAGCGAGACGGGGATCAGTAAACGTGCGGCAAATTCATCAAGAAGCTCACAATATAACCATCTGGCTTTCAATTCCACAACACCGACTGTTGCAACAAACGACCTTCTGTGTATTGTACTGCGAATAACAATGAGGCAGAGAATATGTGTCTGCAACTCAGCCAATTCCAGTCAACGTTAGCGCTTGTGAAACGCAATTGACATTTGTGTTTCTGTTTTTGCTCTTTCTGTGCGCGCCGCAGGTTACGTTCACTTCACTTTGTATAATTCTGGATCTTTAACACATTGTGCAACACCGTATGTAGTTCATTCATCTTTCAGTTCAGACATACAGGCCCTTCGGCCCGTCGAGTCCGTGCCGGGCCAGCGATCCCGCATACTAGCACTATCCTGGGGTGGGAAGATTGCAAACTTCACGCGGTCCGCCCTGTTTCGACGAATGCAATCGACCTGGCGTGCACAATCAGATACGATCAAATAGAACAAGATAGAAATAGAACAAGAACAAAATAGAAGAGGGGTCTCGACCCGAAACGTCGCCCATTTCCTTCTCTCCATAGATGCTGCCTCACCCTGAGTTTCCAGCATTTTGTCTACCTTCAAATAGAACAAGTTGCCCTACGACTCTAGGCTGTGCATGCCGTACACAAGAAGAAGAGGCACTGTCCTACACACACAAGGGACAATCTTACAGTGTTACCGAAGCCAATTAACCTGCAATGAAAACCCCACGCAGGTCACGGGGAGAACGTGCAAACTCCACACAGACAGCATCCATAGTCAGGATGAAACCCGGGTCTCTGGCGCTGTGAGGCAGCAACTCTACCGTGCCGCCGTGTAAGCGCCGGTCTCTGTGCTTGTTTGTGGACTGTAGACCCCACAGCTACTGTACTCCTGCCGATAGAATTATTCGGTGAAGAGTCAAGTCAACGCAGCGTGACGGGACAAGATGTCACGGTCTTTCATTGCAGGGTCACGGTGGGATATTCCATTACTGCAGCATAGACACAAAGACGCACGAGTCTAGAGAGTTTTATTGACATGCATCCCAGACAGAACAATCACATTCTTTACCTGCAGCAGCTCAACACAATATGTAACCACAGTGCAGGAGGGAACTGCAGGTGCTTGGTTTGCTGGTTTAAACCGAGGATAGACACAAAGTGCTGGAGTAACTCAGCGGGCCAGGCAGCATCTCTGGAGAGAAGGAGCGGGTGACTTTTCAGGTCGAGACCCTTCTTCAGATCCTATATAAATATACAAACAAGTATACACTCACACGCACATATATATATAGATATGTATATATATAGTCAAGTTAAGTCACGTTTATTTGTCACATACACATACGAGATGTGCAGTGAAATGAAAGTGGCAATGCTCGCGGACTTTTGTGCAAAAGACAAACAACAAAACAACCAAACAAATTATAAACACAATCATAACACACATATTCTTTTACATAATAAATAATGGAAGGAAAAACGTTCAGTAGAGTTAGTCCCTGGTGAGATAGGCGTTTACAGTCCGAATTGCCTCTGGGAAGAAACTCCTTATATATATATATACACACACATAAAAACAAACAATAATAGTGAAAAAAGACAAAGCCTCTCGTAAATTCAAATTATTCTTCGGATGGAGTCATGGACAGTGTGCTGGAGTAACTCAGCGGGTCAGGCAGCATCTGTGGAGAACATGGATAGGTGACGTTTCACAGAGTGCTGGAGTAACTCAGCGGGTCAGGCAGCATCTGTGGAGAACATGGATAGGTGACGTTTCACAGAGTGCTGGAGTAACTCAGCGGGTCAGGCAGCATCTGTGGAGAACATGGATAGGTGACGTTTCACAGAGTGCTGGAGTAACTCAGCGGGTCAGGCAGCATCTGTGGAGAACATGGATAGGTGACGTTTCACAGAGTGCTGGAGTAACTCAGCGGGTCAGGCAGCATCTATGGAGCTAAGGAAATAGGCAACGTTTCGGGCCGAAACCCGTAAGGGTTTCGACCCGAAACGTTGCCTATTTCTAGAAGGATTTCGGCCCGAAACGTTGCCTATTTCCTTAGCTCCATAGATGCTGCTGCACCATAACTCAGCGGGTCAGGCAACATCTGTGGAGAACATGGATAGGTGACGTTTCACAGAGTGCTGGAGTAACTCAGCGGGTCAGGCAGCATCTGTGGAGAACATGGATAGGTGACGTTTCACAGAGTGCTGGAGTAACTCAGCGGGTCAGGCAGCATCTGTGGAGAACATGGATAGGTGACGTTTCACAGAGTGCTGGAGTAACTCAGCGGGTCAGGCAGCATCTGTGGAGAACGTGGATGGGTGATGTTTCGGGTCGGGAGCCTCTGTTTTATATTACAGAACACGAGGTTCTCAATCAAAGATCTATCAGAGAGATCTATAAAAGACTGATTGGGTCACAATTGGATTGTTGTGTTCACCTCTAGGCAAGAGAAGTTGGCACCAATATAGCATCAATCAATACTTCATCACAATTGCCACTTACGCTCCTGTACTGTAACTTTCTGCGGAGAGATCTGTAAAATTACTTGGAATGGAAAAACAACAGTGCCCGGAATTGAAATCTTATGTAGACAGAACAGGAGAATCTTTTATTAATCAGTGATGATCTCCGTCGGGAACATGACTGGCCAAATGGATTCCGGATCGAGTGGATGTGGAGAGGATGTTTCCACTAGTGGGAGAGTCCAGGACCAGAGGGCACAGCCTCAGAATTAAAGGACGATGAGGAGGAATTTCTTCAGCCAGAGGGTGTTGAATCTGTGGAAGTCTTTGCCACAGACGGCTGTGGAGGCCAAGTCGGTTGATATCTTTAAGGCAGAGATAGATAGATAGATTCTTGATCAGTACGGGTGTCAGGGGTTATGGGGAGAAGGCAGGAGAATGGGGTTGAGAGGGAGAGATAGATCAGCCATGATTGAATGGCGGAGTAGACTTGACCAAAGATCCTACAGCGAGCAAGATGGCGCACTCGACGAAAAAGTCGTAGTACGGTCATGGGCAGATTCACGGGTAATTTTCGGCGCCATTTCCGTAACCGGCTTCCGTCTCCGCACCAAAGATCCCGCCACAGCGGAGCAAAGATACTAGTGCGGAGACGGAGGACGGTTACGGAAACATCCTCGTCAAAATAAAAGTTATTCGGGAAAAATCTTCTCCTCATTTTCAGAATTATAATTTATTAACACAAACTGTTCCCCCGCAACGTTGATTACACCGCGGGTCGGGTCGGGTCGGGTCGGGTCGGGTCGGGTCGGGTCGGGTCGGGTCGGGTCGGGTCGGGTCGGGTCTGGTCGGGTTACTTAAATGGATGAAAAAAAGGCCCACGTTCCGCTCCATTCCGTACTACACATCAGCCCATTGCATTTAGAAGGAGTGGTCTATCTTGCTCCACTTTAGGATCTTTGGACGATGGGCTGAATGGCCTAAATCTGCTCCTATCACCTATGAACATGTGAATCTATGAACGCATAAAAACAAACAAACAATAATAGTGCAAAAAGACAAAAATAATGCCCCCCCCCCCCCCAGTCCATGTGGTTCAGAGTTTATTTGGAGGTTGTAGTGTTTAATAGCTCGATGTATGGAGTTTGTACGTTCTCCCCGTGACCTGCGTGGGTTTTCACTGGGATCTCCGGTTTCCTCCCACACTCCAAAGACGTACAGGTTTGTAGGTTAATTGGCTTGGTGTAAATGTAAATTGTCCCCATTGTGTCAGTGTGCGGGGATCGCTGGTCGGCACGGACTCGGTGGGCCGAAGGGCCTGTTTCAGCACGGTATCTATGAACTAAACTCCCCCACTTGGTGTCTGTCATCGGCTTAAACCAGCATCTCGTGTTCCGTCCTGAACACAATACTAACTCTCAGCGATTAGTTCCATCTATCCACATTGCGAGATTCATATTTGGCCTTGCACAAAGCACAATGTTTGCATTCCAGGTAACTCCAGGTAACCAGTTTCATAGCAAAAGGATTTGAGTATAGGAGCAGGGAGGTTCTACTGCAGTTGTACAGGGTCTTGGTGAGACCACACCTGGAGTATTGCATACAGTTTTGGTCTCCAAATCTGAGGAAGGACATTATTGCCATAGAGGGAGTGCAGAGAAGGTTCACCAGACTGATTCCTGGGATGTCAGGACTGTCTTATGAAGAAAGACTGGATAGACTTGGTTTATACTCTCTAGAATTTAGGAAATTGAGAGGGGATCTTATAGAAACTTACAAAATTCTTAAGGGGTTGGACAGGCTAGATGCAGGGAGATTGTTCCCGATGTTGGGGAAGTCCAGGACAAGGGGTCACAGTTTAAGGATAAGGGGGAAATCCTTTAAAACCGAGATGAGAAGAACTTTTTTCACACAGAGAGTGGTGAATCTCTGGAACTCTCTGCCACAGAGGGTAGTCGAGGCCACAGTTCATTGGCTATATTTAAGAGGGAGTTAGATGTGGCCCTTGTGGCTAAGGGGATCAGAGGGTATGGAGAGAAGGCAGGTACGGGATACTGAGTTGGATGATCAGCCATGATCATATTGAATGGCGGTGCAGGCTCGAAGGGCCGAATGGCCTACTCCTGCACCTAATTTCCACTATATTTGGAAGACACAAGGTGCTGAATAATAATTTCTACGAGGGCTGGGATCATTACTTTTTCCCATTGCTTTGTCGGGCTCGGCTATTCCAATCCTGACTGTACAACAGTATTACGCTTTTCACTGTCAAAGATTCCTGTCCCACTCACATATTCAACACAAACGTTCTTAAACATTGAGTACACATTCCCTTTTGTTGTCACTGACATGAAACTTGAGAAACATTCTCCTCACTCTATATCTTTAGCCAGAGGGGGCGAATCTGTGGAATTTATTGTCACAGAAGGCTGTCAATGGAGATTTTAAACATATAAACATAGAAAATAGGTGCAGGAGTAGGCCATTCGGCCCTTCGGGCCAGCACCGCCATTCAATGTGATCATGGGCGATCATCCAAAATCAGTACCCTGTTCCTGCCTTCTCCCCCTATCCCCTGACTCCGCTATCTTTAAGAGCCCGATCTAGCTCTCTCTTGAAAGCAGGAACGGGGTACTGAATGCGAATGTGGATGATCAGCCATGATCATATTGAATATCGGTGCTGGGCCGAATGGCCTGCTCCTGCACCTATTGCCTCTTGTCTGACTCTAGTGATTCTGTGAATCTTGCAGTGTGTGCTGTAACGCAGCAGTTCACACACACACACACACACACACACACACACACACACACACACACACACACACACACACCACACATACACACACACACACACACATACACACACACACACACACACACACACACACACACACATACACACACACACACACACACACACATACACACACATACATACACACACACATACACACACACACACACACACACACACATACACACACATACATACACACACACACATACACACACACACACACACACATACACACACACACACACACACACACACACACACACACACACACACACACACACACACACACACACACACACACATATACACACACACACACACACACACACACACACACACACACACACACACACACACACACACACACACACACACACACATACACACACACACACACACACACTAATATAATCAGCAGTGCTTAAGTGTACGTCAAATGTCGGTGCAGTCTGCCAGGAAAAACATGGAACTTTAAAAACCGCTTTCCATAAGCTAGTCACAGAGTAACGCAATGTAGGATGCAATGCCCACGGTGTCTTTCAATTCCTCATCTGCACCAGATACTGATGACATCTGTCTGTCAAGAAACTCGGTGACGACAAGCTCATTTTATTTTAAAAACACTCAGTGTACCCGGATATGATTGACAGTGAGCTGGTCGAGTGAAGCCGTGTTATTATAGACCTCGTTATGACGGATAGGAGTTATGGCAGACCGACCCTTCTTATAGAAACTTACAAAATTCTTAAGGGGTTGGACAGGCTAGATGCAGGAAGATTGTTCCCGATGTTGGGGAAGTCCAGGACAAGGGGTCACAGCTTAAGGATAAGGGGGAAATCCTTTAAACCCGAGATGAGAAGAACCTTTTTCACACAGAGAGTGGTGAATCTCTGGAACTCTCTGCCGCAGAGGGTAGTTGAGGCCACAGTTCATTGGCTATATTTAAGAGGGAGTTAGATGTGGCCCTTGTGGCTAAGGGGATCAGGGGGTATGGAGAGAAGGCAGGTACGGGATACTGAGTTGGATGATCAGCCATGATCATATTGAATGGCGGTGCAGGCTCGAAGGGCCGAATGGCCTACTCCTGCACCTATTTTCTATGTTTCTATGACCCTCACCGGCAGTCTGTGCCCACGGCCACCGCCTGTGCTACCGTTCTTAGACCTCGGGGCTTTACAGGCAGCACGGTGGCGCAGCGGTAGAGCTGCTGCCTCACAGCGCCGGAGACCCGGGTTCAATCCCGACTACGGGTGCCGTCTGTACGGAGTTTGCACGTTCTCCCCGTGACCCACGTGGGTTTTCTCCGAGATCTTCGGTTTCCTCCCACACTCCAAAGACGTGCAGGTTTGTGGGCTAATTGGCTTGGCGTCAATGTAAACTTGTCCCTAATGTGTGCGGGGTAGTGTGAATGTGCGTGGATCGCTGGTCGGCATGGTCCCGATGGGCCGAAGGGTCTGTTTCCGCGCTGTATATCCAAAATTAAAAAAATTAAATAAAAAATTAAATTAAAAATTATAACTGCAAGCTAGCTATGGGTTTGGAAGAAATATAATAATTAATAAATAGCGCCCAGCGCGTTACTGTGCGGGAATGCTAATCCGTGATTTGTCATAGTCATAGCATCATACAGCGTGGAAACAGGCCCTTCAGCCCTACTTGCCCACACCAGCCAACATGTCCCATCTACACGAGTCACACACACTTGGTCCATATCCCTCTAAACCTGTCCTATCCATGTACCTGTCTAAATGTTTATTAAACATTGAGAAAGTCCCAGCCTCAACTACCTCCTCTGGCAGCTTGTTCCATACACACACCCTATGTGAAAAAGTTACCCCTCCAGAATCTTATTAAATCTTTTCCCTCTCACCTTAGACCCATGTCCTCTGGTTCTCGATTCTCCTACTCTGGGCAAGAGACTATGATTTGTGGTGTGTGTAGGAAAGAACTGCAGATGCTGGTCTAAGTCGAAGGTAGACACAAAATGCTGGAGTAACTCAGCGGGACAGGCAGCATCTCTGGAGAGAAGGAATGGGTGATGTTCCGGGTCAAGACTTGTTCTTCTAGAGTCTGAAGAAGGGTCTCAGCCCAAAACGTCACCCATTCCTTTTGTGTCTTGGTGTCTATCTAACGTGCATGTTAATCCAGGTGTGGCGGAGTCACATAATTTCACATGAGATGCATTTCGTCATCAAGAGAGTGGTGAGTCTGTGGAATTCTCTGCCTCAGAGGGCGGTGGAGGCCGGTTCTCTGGATACTTTCAAGAGAGAGCTAGACAGGGCTCTTTAAAATAGCGGAGTCAGGGGATATGGGGAGAAGGCAGGAACGGGGTACTGGTTGGGGATGATCAGCCATGATCACATTGAATGGCGGTGCTGGCTCGAAGGGCCGAGTGGCCTACTCCTGCACCTATTGTCTATTGTCTATAAAGAGCCCTTCGTTGCTTTCTCTTCAGCAAGCCATTTGTTACGTTCCATTCCTGTTGATGTGGCTTTTAATCTTCATTAGAGGAGCGAAACTGCAAAAGACGTGAGCTGGATTTCGTGCTGTTGAAGAGCACCTGGATAATGAATAGTGCGGAGTCCTGGGACCATCTGTGACCAACCAAAGTGTGGGGGGGGTGGGGGGAACATCGCTGCATGTTCAGCAGCGAATGTTTCTGTTGGAGACGGGCAGCGAGTAAGTGAAAAGAAACGGTGAAATACAAAACCTCGTGTGTTGTGGTGGGCGAGGCTTGCCCTGTAATTATGTGCCGTGACTGAACGCAAGGCTTTTTAAAAATGTATCCACATAGCAGCGGGATCAATCAATAAGTCTATGCATTAGGTAGTTAACAGGTTGAGGTTTCACCTTAAAACACTAGGTGTCTATCTAACGTGCATTGCCCATCAAAGCAGCACATAGACCTCTCCATCTTTCCCGAGCACCACCAATGATGCTGGGTGCCCAGGAAGGAACTGCAGATGCTGGTTCAGGCACTACAAAGTGCCGGAGTAACTCAGCGGGTCAGGCAGCAGCTCTGGACTGGGTGAGGGAATGGGTGACGTTTCGTGGTCTAGACTGAAGATGTTATCAGTCTGAAGAAGGGTCTCGATCAGAAGGTCACCCGTTCGTAAGGTCATAAGGTCATAAGGAGATAGGAACAGAATCAGGCCATTCGGCCCCATAATTCTCTCCCACTCAATCACAGTTGATCTATTCAATCATGGCTGGCCCAGTGTCCACAAACACTCATCATATGTTAACCCACTCATTCTACTAAACCTCCTCTGGACTCTCTCCAGAGCCAGCACATCCATCCTCAGATACGCTGCCCAAAATTGCCCATAATACTCCAAATGTGATCTTACCAGCGACTTACAGAGGCCTCAGCATCACATTCCCTCTTGAAATAAATGCCAGCATTGAGTTTGCTTTCTGTACGACCGAGTATGATACAAGGATAGTGAATTCTGTGGGTCAACAGCATGTGAGAATGCAGGGCCGAATGGCCTCCTCCTGCACCTATTGCCTATTGGGGTCTCACTGCCATTGCCCAACATACCCCTGCCTATCTAACATTGCCTCACCACCTACCACAGTTCACCATACCAATACCTCAGCGTCTACCATGGCTCAACATACCACCGCCTCGCTGCCCACCGTGGGCAGTGAATACAGTGCACACCTTGGATAGAGTGGATGTGGAGAGGATGTTTCCACTAGTGGGAGAGTCTAGGACCAGAGGGCACAGCCTCAGAATTAAAGGACGTTCCTTTAGGAAGGAGATGAGGAGGAATTTCTTTCGTCAGAGGGTGGTGAATCTGTGGAATACTTTGCCACAGCCATTTTAAAATAAATTGGATAGTTATATGGACGGGAAAGGAATGGAGGGTTATGGTCTGAGCGCAGGTATATGGGACTAGGGGAGAATACGTGTTCGGCACGGACTAGAAGGGTCGAGATGGCCTGTTTCCGTGCTGTAATGGTTATATGGTTATAAGGCTGTGGAGGCCAAGTCAGTGGATATTCTTAAGGGAGAGATAGATAGATTCTTGATTAGAGCGGGTGTCAGGGGTTATGGGGAGAAGGCAGGAGAATGGGGTTAGGAGGGAGAGATAGATCAGCCATGATTGAATAGCAGAGTAGACTTGATGGGCCGAATGGCCTAATACTGCTCCTATCACATGACCTGATGACCTTATGGAGCCGACTTGATCAGATTAGCACCCACTATTGCTGTATAAACACTGCTGCCTACACGCCCACGCTAGTGGTGATTTTTCTGTCTTCATTTCACCGTTGTCGATGTAGAGGGATTGCGAATCAGTGCCATCATCAGCCCTCCGACTCAATACCAAACCCTGAAATTACATCCCACCGATAATCTTTGCAATTTGATCAGAAGAGCAACAACTTGCATTTATATAGCGTCTTTAACACAGTGAAATAGACTGGCGGGCAACCTATTGGAGCTGCTATTCAAATCTTCAATGTCCTTCTATTGAAGGGATTGTAATGAATTCTGTACTCTGTTAGTATAACTCATTTGTTCACATAAACCCAGTGACAACGCTTCTTCTAGTACATTATTTCCTGAGTTACCGGCTTGTATTTCCCAAGTCCCTGGCTCATTTTTCATGTAGGAACTTCTCAATTGCTATTAAGATCTCGCTGGTAGATGAATATTCCCCAGCAGAACGGCACAGGCTTGAGAATCTGCGCTCTCAGTATCCAGTAATCAGTAATAATTTGAGCAGATTGTCCTCTTTAGCTGCTTCAGTAGCGACTGTAGAGAGAGAGAGAGGCAGAGAGAGAGAGAGAGAGAGAGAGAGGCAGAGAGAGAGGCAGAAAAAGAGAGATAGAGAGAGACAGGCAGAGAGTGAGGGGGAGAGAGGCAGAGAGAGAGAGAGAGAGAGACAGAGAGAGAGGCAGAGAGAGGGGGAGAGAGGCAGAGAGAGAGGGGGGAGAGAGGGAGAGGGGGAGAGAGGGAGAGAGGCAGAGAGAGGGGCAGAGGCAGAGGGAGAGAGGCAGAGAGAAAGAGGGGGAGAGAGAGGCAGAGAGAGAGAGAGAGAGGTTAGGGAAATGCCAAAGTCATTCTTGCTTGACAGATCCACACTACATCACAACCAGTTGAGGGCAAACATTGGGCAGTTAGTTCAATGAGACGTGGCTGCAGAGAAGATCTTATTGATGCTCATCTCCTCTGCACAGCGCACCGTCAGCAGTTTAGTTTATTGTCACGTGTACCGAGGTACAGTGAAAAGCTTTTGTTGCGTGCTAACCAGTCAGCGGAAAGACAATACACGATTACAATCGAGCCGTCCACAGTGTACAGATACATGATGAAGGGAATAACATTTAGTGCAAAGTAAAGTCAGGAAAGTCCAATCAAGGATAGTCCGAGGGTCACCAATGAGGCAGATAGTAGCTCAGGGCTGCTCTCTGGTTGTGGTGGGATGGTTCAGCTGGGAAGAAACTGTCCCTGAATCTGGAGGTGTGCGTTTTCACACTTCTGTACCTCTTGCCCCGGGGTGGGAGATTTCAACCTTCACGGGGTCCGCCCTGTTTCGACGAATGCAATCAACCCGGCGTGCACAGTCAAATAAGATCAAATAGAACGAGTTGTCCTGCAACTTTATTGCGTACAGTTTTGGTCTCCTAATCTGAGGAGAGACATTCTTGCCATAGAGGGAGTACAGAGAAGGTTCACCAGACTGATTCCTGGGATGTCAGGACTTTCATATGAAGAAAGACTGGATAGACTCGGCTTGTACTCGCTAGAATTTAGAAGATTGAGGGGGGATCTTATAGAAACTTACAAAATTCTTAAGGGGTTGGACAGGCTAGATGCAGGAAGATTGTTCCCGATGTTGGGGAAGTCCAGAACAAGGGGTCACAGTTTAAGGATAAGGGGGAAATCTTTTAGGACCGAGATGAGGAAAACTTTTTTCACACAGAGAGTGGTGAATCTGTGGAATTCTCTGCCACAGAAGGTAGTTGAGGCCACACAGTTCATTGGCTATATTTAAGAGGGAGTTAGATGTGGCCCTTGTGGCTAAAGGGATCAGGGGGTATGGAGAGAAGGCAGGTACAGGATACTGAGTTGGATGATCAGCCATGATCATATTGAATGGCGGTGCAGGCTCGAAGGGCCGAATGGCCTCTACTCCTGCACCTATTGTCTATGTTTCTATGTTTAGGCTGTGCACACCATACGCAATAATAAGATCTCTTGCCCGATGGGAGAGGGGAGAAGAGGGAGTGACCGGGGTGAGACTGGTCCTTGATGATGCTGCTGGCCTTGCCGAGGCAGCGTGAGGTGTAGATGGAGTTGATGGAAGGGAGGGAGGGTGGTTTGTGCGGTGGTCTGGGCTGCGTCCACAATTGCGGTCTGAAGACCAAGTTAATTGCCAACTGCTTCCATCATCTGCAGCTCCATGTGTCACCATTGCAACGGCAGTGTTATATGGAGCCGTGAGTTGCAGTTTATCGATTTTCACAATGTCAAATCGTGCCTCAACTCGTGATGTTGAAACTGTGGAAACCCATGGATTTGCTGTCACAGAACACGACTGCTCCAATTTATTCCAGTCTCAGTCTACTCCCCGAACCATGAGGTCAATCAAATCCTTCTTGAACAACTCGCTGCGTCCCATTTATCCAAGAGCCTGCTCACAGTAGACATAGAAACATA
>JAWMAR010000049.1:2504647-2528024 GCA_036785375.1 Leucoraja ocellata
CTGATTGGGGATGATCAGCCATGATCACATTGAATGGCGGTGCTGGCTCGAAGGGCCGAATGGCCTACTCCTGCACCTATTGTCTATTGTCTAATGCCTATTGAGAGATAGATCAGCCATGATTGAATGGCAGTGTAGACTTGATGGGCCGAATGGCCTAATCGTACTCCTATCACTTCTGATCTTCTGTGTGTGAAACTAGGTTCGGAGAAGTCCCACATTGCAGTGACTGTCTGCCTAAAGAGTATTAAGGGTCAGGTTCCCTACATTATCAATAAACTAAAGCAAGTTAGAATTATTGATGATGGCGTTGGTGTGTCTGTAGTTATTTATGTCTGTTTCCATTGCTGGAGCCTTACATGGAGTTAACTGAAGTTCATTTCAAGGATAGGAATGTTGCAGGGCATTTATTTCCTTGATGAAGTGGTGCGTTCAGTGCTATAGCTCTGTGCCATTGCCAACTCAGCAGTTTTCTTATCTTGTAGATGTTCTTATAAGTGCGAGCTGTTCTCTCTCTCTCCTCCTCTCGTGCTGAAAACAGGCCCTTCGGCCCACCGCATCCGTGCCGACCATCGATCACCCGTTCACATTTGCTCTATGCTATCCCACTTTCCCACTCACTCCCTACACACTAGGGGCAATTCACAGAGGGGCCGATTAGCCTCACAGACCCGCGCGTCTTTGGGATGTGGGAGGAAACCGGAGCACCCGGAGAAACATAGAAAATAGATGCAGGAGTAGAGGCCATTCGGCCCTGCGAGCCAGCACCGCCATTCGATATGATCATGGCTGATCATCCACAATCAGTGCCCCGTTCCTGCCTTCTCCCCCCATTCCCCTTGATTCCGTTAGCCCCAAGAGCCAAATCTAACTCTCTCTTGAATACATTGTGAAAACCCAGGGGGAGACAGGGGGTGAGACAAATTCTTGATTAGAACGGGTGTCAGGGGTTATGGGGAGAAGGCAGGAAAATGGGATCAGCCATGATTGAATGGCGGAGTGGACTCGATGGGCTGAATGGCTTAATCCTACCCCTATAACTTGTGAGCTTGTGATATCAAATGCAGAGATGAAGGTGACATCGTGTGTTACCAATCTTTGTGTTATCTGAATTTAGCTCAGTTTAGCTTAGTTTTAGTTTAGAGATACAGCGCGGAAACAGGCCCTTCGGCCCACCGAGTCCGTGCCGTTAACACTATCCTACACACACCAGGGATAATTTACACTTACACCAAGCCAATTACTCTCCAGAATTGTCCGGCTTTGGAGTGTGGGAGCAAACCGAAGATCTCGGAGAAAACCCACCCGGGTCACGGGGAGAACGTGCAAACTCCGTACAGACAGCGCCCATCGTCAGGATGGACCCCGGGTCTCTGGCGCAGTGAGGCAGCAACTCTACCGCTGCGCCACCGTGATGCTCTGGTTCGAGTTGTTCAGGTGTTGATGATTTATTTTACAATCAATATTTTGTTCTATATATATATATACGTATACATATATACATATATATACGCACACACACAAACCTGGAATTTAATGATTGGATGGAATTCAAACGTTACTTCCTCCAGCGAGGTCAGTTGATCGAATGAATGATGGAGACTCTCGCAGCTGCTGAACTTTCACCCAAGGGGCAATTAAATTGTGAAGAAAAATATATATATATTGTGCTGCCGGTATACTTGTTTTCCTACAGAAGAATTTCATTGCAAAAGGATTTGAGTATAGGAGCAGGGAGGTTCTACTGCAGTTGTACAGGGTCTTGGTGAGACCACACCTGGAGTATTGCGTACAGTTTTGGTCTCCAAATCTGAGGAAGGACATTATTGCCATAGAGGGAGTGCAGAGAAGGTTCACCAGACTGATTCCTGGGATGTCAGGACTGTCTTATAAAGAAAGACTGGATAGACTCAGTTTGTACTCTCTAGAATTTAGGAGATTGAGAGGGGATCTTATAGAAACTTACAAAATTCTTAACGGGTTGGATAGGCTAGATGCAGGAAGATTGTTCCCGATGTTGGGGAAGTCCAGGACAAGGGGTCACAGCTTAAAGATGAAGGGGAAATCCTTTAAAACCGAGATGAGAAAAAAAAAATTCACACAGAGAGTGGTGAATCTCTGGAACTCTCTTCCACAGAGGGTAGTTGAGGCCACAGTTCATTGGCTATATTTAAGAGGGAGTTAGATGTGGCCCTTGTGGCTAAAGGGATCAGGGGGTATGGAGAGAAGGCAGGTACGGGATACTGAGTTGGATGATCAGCCATGATCATATTGAATGGCGGTGCAGGCTCGAAGGGCCGAATGGCCTCTACTCCTGCACCTATTGTCTATGTTTCTATGTAATAGAAAACACCTTGCTCCACCCGTTACAGTCGCTGCTGTTTCATGTGTGAGCCACTAAATATTGCAAGAATTTTTTTTTCTCCAAAGGTTACAATTAAAACACGAAGGACTTGTCTATGAAACCAGGATCAGCACTCTGAGTACATTTATTATCTGGCCAATATGCTTGAGAAGGAACTGCAGCTGCTGGAAAAATCGAAGGCAGACAAAAATGCTGGAGAAACTCAGCGGGTGAGGCAGCATCTATGGAGCGAAGGAATAGGCGATGTTTCGGGTCGAGACCCTTCTTCAGACTGATGTGAGGGGGGGGAGGAAGAAGAAAGGAAGAGGCGGAGACAGTGGGCTGTGGGAGAGCTGGGAAGGGGAGGGGAAGGAGGGAGAAAGCAGGGACTACCTGAAATTGGAGAAGTCAATGTTCATACCGCTGGTGTGTAAACTTCCCAAGCGAGATATGAGGTGCTGCTCCTCCAAGTTGGGACTCCATTTGTTTCAGTAATTGGAGGCAGATGTATAATTGGAGGCAGATGTATAATTGGAAGTAAAATATTATAATATAAAGCACATTATCGTTCTATTTTAGTCATGAACATACAAAGCGGTCTCGACCCAAAAACGCCACCGATTCCTTCTCTCCAGAGATGTTGCCTGTCCCGCTGAGTTCCTCCAGCATTTTGTGTCTATCTTCAGTGTAAACCAGCATCTGCAGTTCCAGCCTAAACACATAGTCATTGCAACAGGTCTGATACATCCGAAAGCTGGTAAATGTAAATGTTCAGTTCATTGAATGTTAGCTTTCCAACCCGACTTGGAACCTCGTTACTGTCTCCCATGGTTTGACTAACACACAGGAAGCTGCAATAACTTAAATGATTTGGAAGATAAATGGTTATAAAATACCACAAGCATTCTCTTAATGCAGCAGTAAAATAAAATGTTCCTTTACTATGTAAATTTCAAACAGGTTTTTGTCAAGAACTCGTTAAGACAGAAGGCGAATATTTGCACGAGATCCACGTGCATCTTTTGGGGCAGGATTCTTTTCAAATTTGAATGGGTGGATTTCAGACTGTAGGTCATAAGTGATAGGAGCAGGATTAGGCCGTTCGGCCCATCAAGTCTACTCCGCCAATCAATCATGGCTGATCTATCTCTGCCTCCTTAAATGCCCCTGTCCCACTTAGGAAACCTGAACGGAAACCTCTGGAGACTTTGCGCCCCACTCCCAAGGTTTCCGTGCGGTTCCCGGAGGTTGCAGGTGGTTGCCGGAGGTTGCAGGTAGTGGAAGTAGGTAGGGAGACTGACAAAACCTCCGGGAACCGCACGGAAACCTTGGGTGGGGCTCAAAGTCTCCAGAGGTTTCCGTTCAAGTTTCCTAAGTGGGACGGGGGCTTTACCCCATTCTCCTGCCTTCTCCCCATAACCTCTGACACCCGTACTAATCAAGAATCTATCAATCCCTGCCGTAAATATATCAATTGGAAATATATCAGTGGAAGGTTGGTTGTAAGTCATAAGTGATTAGGCCATTCAGCCCATCAAGTCTACTCCGCCATTCAATCATGGCTGATATATCTCTCCCTCCTGACAACCCGTACTATCTATCGCTGCCTCAAAAATATCCACTGACTTGGCCTCCACAGCCTTCTGTGGCAATGAATTCCACAGATTCACCACCCTCTGATTAAAGGAATTTCTCCTCATCGCTTCCTAAAGAACGTCCTTTAATTCTGAGGCTGTGACCTCTGGTCCGAGACTCTCCCACTAGTGGAAACATCCTCTCCACATCCACTCTATTTCAGGCCTTTGACTATTCTGTACATTTTAAGGCAGGAATATATGAAAGGAGGCAGGCAGCTCAAGTGCTCGGTTGCTAATCATTTTTCACAAAGAAAATGCGTTGGCTCAAATTAAAATAAATCTCGATGCTCTGTGCTTCATCTGTTCCAGGCAGGTTCAAGATTAATTAAAACAGGGACGCGTGCGTGAATCCAGCCAGCATTTAGTTTAGTTTAGTTTAGAGATACAGCACGGAAACTTGCCCATCGGCCCACCGAGTCCTGCACACTAACACTAACACTATCCTACACACACTGGGGACATTTACAATGTTACCAAAGCCAATTAACCTACAAACCTGCACGTCTTTGGAGTGTGGGAGGAAACCGGAGCACCCGGAGAAAACCCACGCAGGTCACGGGGAGAACGTACAAACTCCGTAATGACAGCACCCGTAGTCGGGATGGAACCCGGGTCTCTGGCGCTGTGAGGCAGCAACTCTACCGCTGCGCCACCGTGTCACCCGATGTTTAGTTTCCACTTTAGTTTAGTTTAGTTTATTGTCACGTGTACCGAGGTAAAGTGAGAAGCTTCTGTTGCGTGCTAACCAGTCAGTGGAAAGACAATACATGGGTACTATCGAGCCGTCCACAGTGTACAGATACTGGATAAAGAGGAATAACGGGAATATGTTTACTGTAAGATCAAAGATAGTCCGAGTGTCTCCAATGAGGTAGATAGCAGTTCAGGACTGCTCGCTGGTTGTTGCTAGGGTGGTGCAGTTGAAGGCATTGTGGAAAGCGTCTGTAAAGGGCCTGTCCCACTTAGGCGACTTTTGTAGGCGACAACAATAGACAATAGACAATAGGTGCACGAGTAGAGGCCATTCGGCCCTTCGAGCCAGCACCGCCATTCAATGTGATCATGGCTGATCATCCACAATCAGTGCCCCGTTCCTGCCTTCTCCCCATATCCCCTGACTCCGCTATCTTTAAGAGCCCTATTTGGGTGGGAGATTGCATTTTCACTGTTTCGACAAATGCAATTAAAAAAATGCACAATCAAACAAGATCAAATAGAACGAGTTGTCCGACAACGTTAGGCTGTGCCACGCCATACCCAAGAAGAACAAGAAGAGACCTATCAGACTACAGGCGACTGCTGAAAAATTTCCAACGCGTTGAAAATTTCTCGGTGACGTTGGCGATCGAATTGGGCTGTCGTAGGTTGTCGCCGGGGCCGAATCCGGTGAATT
The DNA here is from genome assembly GCA_036785375.1 of Leucoraja ocellata. Classification (NCBI taxonomy): domain Eukaryota; kingdom Metazoa; phylum Chordata; class Chondrichthyes; order Rajiformes; family Rajidae; genus Leucoraja; species Leucoraja ocellata. The sequence continues at coordinate 2,510,022 of JAWMAR010000049.1, forward strand.
CCATCGTCCTAGTTGCTGGCAGTCGCCTAAAGAACCGTCTACGTTCCTAAAGGGCCTGTCTCACGAGCATGCGACTGCATGCGGCGAGTGGGATCCAAACGGGAGTTGACGTGAAGTTCGAGCGAAGTCCGCGGGAAGTTCGCGCGTGACGTAATGCCGCGCCCCAACATCGGGAACAATCTTCCTGCATCCAGCCTGTCCAACCTCTGCCACAGAGGGTAGTTGAGGCCAGTTCATTGGCTATATTTAAGAGGGAGTTAGATGTGGCCCTTGTGGCTAAAGGGATCAGAGGGTATGGAGAGAAGGCAGGTACGGGATACTGAGTTAGATGATCAGCCATGATCATATTGAATGGCGGTGCAGGCTCGAAGGGCCGAATGGCCTACTCCTGCACCTAATTTCTATGTTTCTAAGCCCTTAAGAATGTTGTAAGTTTCTATAAGATCCCCCCTCAATCTTCTAAATTCCAGCGAGTACAAGCCGAGTCTATCCAGTCTTTCTTCATATGAAAGTCCTGACATCCCAGGAATCACGCATGCATCTCCGGCAATGGTGGCGGCACGATGGATCAGCGGTGGAGTTGCTGCCTCACATCGCCACAGACCCGGGTTCGATCCCGACTACGGGTGCTGCCTGTGCGGAGTTTGCACATTCTCCCCGTGACTGCACGGGGTTTTCTCTGAGATCTTCAGTTTCCTCCCACACTCCAAAGGTTAGTGCAGGTTTGTAGGTTAATTGGTTTGGTGTAAATGCATAATTGTCGGCTGTGTGTGTGTGTGTGTGTGTGTGTGTGTGTGTGTGTGTGTGTGTGTGTGTGTGTGTGTGTGTGTGTGTGTGTGTGTGTGTGTGTCTCTGTCTAAGAAGGAACTGCAGGTGCTGGAAAATCGAAGGTAGACAAAAGTGCTGGAGAAACTCACACTCAACACACACTGGGGACAATTTAGGATTTTTTTACCAAAGCCAATTTTCCTACAAACCCGCACGCCTTTGGAGTGTGGAAGGAAACCGGAGCTCCCAGGGAAAACCCACGCGGGTCATGGGGAGAAGTTACAAACTCCGTATGGACAGCACCCGTGGTCAGGATTGAACCCGGGTCTCTGGCGCTGTGAGGCAGCAACTCTACCGCTGCGCCACCGTCTGGAAGCTTTGCCACCCTGGCAATTATAATTACTAACTGACGACACAAGAAACCGCAGATGCCGATTTACATAAAAAGACACAGAGTGCTGGAGTAACTCAGCGGGTCAGGCAGCATCTGTGGAGAACGTGGATAGTTGACGTTTCACAGAGTGCTGGAGTAACTCAGCGGGTCAGGCAGCATCTGTGGAGAACATGGATAGGTGACGTTTCACAGAGTGCTGGAGTAACTCAGCGGGTCAGGCAGCATCTATGGAGCTAAGGAAATAGGCAACGTTTCGGGCCGAAACCCATAAGGGTTTCGGCCCGAAACGTTACCTATTTCCAGAAGGATTTCGGCCCGAAAAGTTGCCTATTTCCTTCGCTCCATAGATGCTGCTGCACCCGTTGAGTTTCTCCAGCACTTTTGTCTACCTTCGATTTTCCAGCATCTGCAGTTCCCTCTTAAACACCCTAAGAGTGACTTCATGCGAGGAGGATATCCTGCAACATGCACATGTTGTCATGCAGAGTGCAGTCACGGCAATAAAACCGTCCTCTTGAGAAACAAACACTGCTTTCAGAAAAACAAATAAGGGAAGGAGAAAAAAAATCATTACAGACTCGCATTTAGCCGAAAGTCAATGAATTGCATCCAATTCACTTAAAGTAAAACCAAACGTATTGGATTTCCTTTCTGAAGAGAAGATGGCCTCACCACTGCACACATTCCGTTGGGTGTGTTAAATGCTTCAAGTAATGACAGTGCAGTGTGTTCTGCTGCTGGGAGGAAGCGATGTATCGAGTAGATGTCTTCCAGTTTAATTTATGGGGCCAGCTAGGTCTTCTGAGCGATCGGCCTCTCGTTAAAAGGGAGCGCTGACACTTTGTGTTAGTGCTTGCCAAATGCAGAGTCAAGGGAAATGTAATGAATTGGGATTAACAATTTGTTAAATGTGATCTGTGGATCCTCCCCCCTTCGATCCACGACCGCCCTCCGCGCACAACTGCAAGGTTCGGTCACAGTTACATAGAAACATAGAAATTAGGTGCAGGAGTAGAGGCCATTCGGCCCTTCGAGCCTGCACCGCCATTCAATATGATCATGGCTGATCATCCAACTCAGTATCCCGTACCTGCCTTCTCTCCATACCCTCTGATCCCCTTAACCACAAGGGCCACATCTAACTCCCTCTTAAATATAGCCAATGAACTGTGGCCTCGACTACCCTCTGCGGCAGAGAGTTCCAGAGATTCACCACTCTCTGTGTGAAAAAAGTTATTCTCATCTCGGTTTTAAAGGATTTCCCCCTTATCCTTAAGCTGTGACCCCTTGTCCTGGACTTCCCCAACATCGGGAGCAATCTTCCTGCATCTAGCCTGTCCAACCCCTTAAGAATTTTGTAAGTTTCTATAAGATCCCCTCTCAATCTCTTAAATTCTAGAGAGTATAAACCAAGTCTATCCAGTCTTTCTTCATAAGACAGTCCTGACATCCCAGGAATCAGTCCAGTGAACCTTCTTTGCACTCCCTATATGGCAATAATGTCCTTCCTCAGATTAGGAGACCAAAACTGTACGCAATACTCCAGGTGTGGTCTCACCAAGACCCTGTACAACTGCAGTAGAACCTCCCTGCTCCTATACTCAAATCCTTTTGCTATGAAAGCTAACATACCATTCGCTTTCTTCACTGCCTGCTGCACCTGCATGCCTACCTTCAATGACTGGTGTACCATGACACCCAGGTCTCGCTGCATCTCACCTTTTCCTAGTCGGCTTAGTTACGGAACCAGCACTGGGCTTGCCTGGAGGATTTACCAGGATGTTGCCAGGACTAGAGGGTGTGAGCTACAGGGAGAGGCGGAGTAGGCTGGGACTCTATTCCCTGGAGCGCAGGAGGATGAGGGGTGATCTTGTAGAGATGTATAAAATCATGAGAGGAATAGATCGGGTAGACGCACAGAGTCTCTTGGGCCTTTTCCTTTTTCCTTTGCTCCATAGATGCTGCCGCACCCGCTGAGTTTCTCCAGCACTTCGATTTTCCAGCATCTGCAGTTCCTTCTTAAGTACAGAACCTCATGCCCAGAGTAGGGGAATCGAGGACCAGAGGACATAGGTTCAAGGTGAAGGGGAAAAGATTGAATAGGAATCTGAGGGGTAACTTTTTCACACAGAGGGTGGTGGGTGTATGGAACGAGCTGCCAGAGGAGGTAGTTGAGGCTGGGACTATCCCATCGTTTAAGAAACAGTTAGACAGGTACATGGATAGGACAGGTTTGGAGGGATATGGACTAAGCACAGGCAAGTGAGACTAGTATAGATGTAGGCCGGTGTGGGCTAGTTGGGCCGAAGGGCCTGTTTCCGCACTGCATCACTCTATGACTCAATGAATATTGTCCCCCATTAGAATCCAGATACAAAACTCATTCACGCTTAGCTCCATTACTGGAAAAGGCCAAATAATAAAAGTCTTCATTGCAGGAGTCTACTTAAACTGTAAAAGGAAACATAGATACATAGAAAAAAAAAAGTGCAGGAGTAGGCCATTCGGCCCTTTGAGCCAGTACTGCCATTCAATGTGATCATGGATGATCATCCCCAATCAGTACCCCGTTCCTGCCTTCTCCCCATATCCCCTGACTCCGCTATCTTTAAGAGCCCTATCTAGCTCTCTCTTGAAAGCATCCAGAGTACCCGCCTCCACCGCCCTCTGAGGCAGAGAATTCCACAGACTCACAACTCTCTGTGAGAAAAAAGTGTTTCCTCGTCTCCGTTCTAAATGGCTTACCCCTTATTCTTAAACTGTGTGTGGCCCCTGGTTCTGGACTCCCCCAACATCGGGAACATGTTTCCTGCCTCTAGCGTGTCCAAGCCCTTAACAATCTGTCATCATATATGGCCTTTTACTTTGACTGGTTAGCACGCAACAAGAGGTTTTTTCACGTCACCCTAATAAAAGAAACAAAATTAAATAAGACGGTATTTCCGCAGGCTCCCGCGATGCAGCGCTCAAAATCGGTCTCCAGCAAAGGCCGCCATCTCCTCGATGTCAGGCTGCAGCGTGGACGGAGATACGATACGGGAACAAATAGCATCTCCGTCGAGGTAAGAGATTAGAAAAAGTTCCCCCCCCCCCCCACATAAAACAAGCTAAAGAACACTAAAACCATACATTTAACACATACTATCTCAATCACAATCAGTTCTATTGGTGAAACGAATTTGCCAGCAGCGGAACAATGATAAGGAACACACACAAAAACACAATAAACATTTAACACAAACATCCACCACAGCATTCATCACTGGCCAGTCCTCCTCCATTCCCCCCCGTGGTCGGGACCTCAACCATCGCTGCGGTGTCCAGGTGTGCAGACAAGGTAAACGTCCAGGTAAGTCCTGAATCTATTGAAACACAAAGAAAGAAAGGACAGATAGACCGTCGGCGAGGCAGCCATTGCGGTTCCAGACTTGATAAGATGTCTAGATAATGTCTAGACCTAGAAACCCAGACTTCTGAAGTCTGCTACCATCTTCATGTTATGATTCCTTCACCTTTGTTTTCCAGTGGGACGTTCCTTGTTTCATACGTCCAATAAATTCTCTTTCGTTTGGTTCTCCTGGATTTATTGACTCTTTACAATGCATGAATAATTACATTTCGTGGCAGGAGAGTATATTCCCAGCTTCACTGTGTTGCTATTCCCTTTAGTAGAACAGGACAGCAACGTTCCTGGGGCTGGGACGTGTGATGAAAAGATCCCTTATCTTGTCAACAGCTTAAAAGCCTAAAGCTTCTTGTCTCGATATTTTCAACCACAGAGTGGACAAGATATTCTTCCTCTCTCCGTTACTATTCCATTTTAACCCTTCGTTCATTGCATAAATTCACATTCCTGCGTTTAGTTTTTAGTTTAGTTTAGAGATACAGCGCGGAATCAAGAGCCTTTTGGCCCACCGAGTCCGCGCCGACCAGCGATCCCCACACATAAACACGCACGCACACGCACACGCACACACGCACACACACGCACGCACACACACGCACACACACGCACACACGCACACACACACACACACATACACGCACACACATACACGCACACACACACACACACACACACACACACACACACACAGGCACATACACATGCACGCACGCACACACACACACACGCACACACATACACGCACACACACACACACGCACGCACACGTGCACACGCACACGCACATGCACACACACACACACGCACGCGCACACACACACGCACATGCACTCGTACACGCACGCGCGCACACACACACACATGCACATGCACACACACACGCACACACACACACGCACACGCACACACACACGGGACAATTTACATTTATACCAAGTCAATTAACCAACAAACCTGCACGTCTTTGGAGTGTGGGAGGAAACCGAAGATTTCGGAGAAAACCTACACAGCTCACGGGGAGAACGTACAAACTCCATACAGACAGCACCCGTTGTCGGGATCGAACCCGGGCCTCTGGCGCTGTCAGCGCTGTGAGGCAGCGACTCTACCGCTGTGCCCGTGATACCATCCATCAGAATGTCACCTTCTTTATTTATTCAATCATTTTACTGCAATGATAATTTTACTAAAATAATAATTTTAAATCAATATCTAGAATTATGAACGTTAAAAGTCATTTGGACAGATTTAGGGCGACTGCCCCACAACGCCAGAGACCCAGGTTCAATCCTAACCTCGGGTGCTGGCTGCGTGGAGTTTGCATGTTCTCCCTGTGGCCACGTGGGTTTCCTCCGGGTGCTCTGGTTTCCTCCCACATTCCAGTCATGCAGGATTTGTAGCTTCATTGGCCTGTGTCAGATGTCCCTGTATGTAGGGAGTGGCACGATGGTCTGCCTGAACACGATGGGCCAAAGGGCCTCTTTCCGTGCTGTATTGTTCATTAAATATATGGATAGGAAGGGCTTAGAGGGCAATGGGAAAAATGCAAGCAAATGGGGCTAGCCCAGGATGTCATCTTGCTTGGCACGGACAAGATGGGCCTGTGTTGTACCCTCTGTGACTCTAATACTTTCACGCTGCCTCGGCAAGGCCAGCAGCATCATCAAGGACCAGTCTCACCCCGGCCACTCCCTCTTCTCCCCTCTCCAATCGGGCAAGAGGTACAGAAGTGTGAAAACAAACGCACACCTCCAGATTCAGGGGCAGTTTCTTCCCGGCTGTTATCAGGCAACTGAACCATCCCACCACAACCAGAGAGCGGTCCTGAGCTACTATCTACCTCATTGGAGACCCGTAGTCTATCTTTAATCGGTCTTTCCAAAGTGCTGGAGTAACTCAGCGGGTCAGGCGGCATCTCTGGAGAAAAGAGATAGGTGACACCTTGGGTCCTTCAAACACCTGTCCATGTACTTCAGAGATAGACACAAGATGCCGCAGTAACTCAGCGGGCCAGGCAGCGTCTCTGGAGAACATGGATAGGCAACGTTTTGAGTCAAGTCTGAATTAAAGTCCCAACCTGAAACGTCACCTATCTATTTTCTCCAGAGGTGATGCCTGACCCGCTGAGTTGCTCCAGCATCTTTGGTGTCAACCTGCATCTGCAGTTCCTTCTCATTACGTTTCTCCAGAGATGCCGCTTGAGACGCTGAGTTACTCCAGCGCTCTGTGTCTTTTTTTGTAAACTTGGATCTGCAGTTCCTTGTTTGCAGCTGACCACAAACTGGTGATGTGTAGTTGGTATTGAATCGAAATTGTAATTTGACCAACATAGACCACAGAACAATCCAGCACAGGGCCCAGGTCCTTCAACCCACAATGTCCATGGCCAACTAAACATGATACAGATTCAGATTCAATTTTAATTGTCATTGTCAGTGTACAGTATGGAGACAATGAAATGCATTTAGCATCTCCTTGAAGAACGACATAGCAAACGATTTGAATAAAAAAATAATAAGTGTCCGGGGGGGGGGGGGGTGATTGGCAGTCACCGAGGTACGTTGTTGAGTAGAGTGACAGCCGCCGGAAAGAAACTGTTCCTCGACCTGCTGGTTCGGCAACGGAGAGACCTGTAGCGCCTCCCGGATGGTAGGAGGGTAAACAGTCCATGGTTGGGGTGAGAGCAGTCCTTGGCGATGCTGAGCGCCCTCCGCAGACAACGCTTGCTTTGGACAGACTCAATGGAGGGGAGCGAGGAACCAGTGATGCGTTGGGCAATTTTCACCACCCTCTGCAATGCCTTCCGGTCGGAGACAGAGCAGTTGCCATACCATACTGTGATGCAGTTGGTAAGGATGCTCTCGATGGTGCAGCGGTAGAAGTTCACCAGGATCTGAGGAGACAGATGGACCTTCTTTAGTCTCCTCAGGAAGAAGAGACGCTGATGAGCCTTCTTGATCAGAGTAGAGGTATTGTGGGTCCAAGAGAGATCATCGGAGATGTTGGATACCAGGATAAACGCATTGTCTATTGACATCTCCATGAAATAAAAGGAGATTTATCAGCATATATATTTAAATTACATTCACTATTGTTGACAATACTGTGTAATGTCTTCACAAGTTAATTAGATTGACTCTACCCCGTGAGGAGTTTGGTGACAGGGGTTTGGAGAGTGTTTGGGTTATCTGACCTGTAAAATTATTCGTTTTGATTGAAACATACCATTAATTAAACTCAAATACATTTCCATAAATTGTGGCAGGAATCCATTGGCTCAGATTTGACGTATTATTCTTGTTCATATGTTGTAGGAGTGGACTTAGGCCATTCGGCCCATCAAGTCTACGCCAGCATTCAATCCTGGCTGATCTATCTTTCCCTCTCAATTCACAATGGATAATAGTCAATAGACAACAGACAATGGGCGCAGGAGTAGGCCATTCGGCCCTTCGAGCCAGCACCGCCATTCAATGCGATCATGGCTGATCATCCACAATCTGCCTTCTACCCGTAACCCATGACTCCCGAAAAAGCCAAATGGCTTAATTCTGTTCCTCTGATTTGATGACAGGATGGTTCTGTGTGAAAGAGCAGCTCTACCCGCTGCACCATCCGTCACCTTTGTCCTTAACTGTCTGAATCCACTCAGAACTAGTGAGACACAAAAAGCTGGATTAACTCAGCGGGTCAGGCAGCATCTGTGGAGAACATGGATAGGTGACGTTTCACAGAGTGCTGGAGTAACTCAGCGGGTCAGGCAGCATCTGTGGAGAACATGGATAGGTGACGTTTCACAGAGTGCTGGAGTAACTCAGCGGGTCAGGCAGCATCTATGGAGCTAAGGAAATAGGCAACGTTTCGGGCCGAAACCCTTAAGGGTTTCGACCCGAAACGTTGCCTATTTCCAGAAGGATTTCGGCCCGAAAAGTTGCCTATTTCCTTAGCTCCATAGATGCTGCTGCACCATAACTCAGCGGGTCAGGCAGCATCTGTGGAGAGAAGGAATAGGTGTCGTTTTATGGGTCGAGACCACCTTCAGGCCTGAAACATCACCCATTCCTTCTCTCCGGAGACGCTGCCTGTCCCGCTGAGTTACTCCAGCACTTTGTGCCTTGTAGCTTCGGCTTAAACCGGCACCTGCAGTTCCTTCCTGCATAGAACAAGTGAGATGAAGACTGCCACAGTGGAATAAGGAACGGCAACGTTTCCATTCAAACCCCACACTTTACAAGGGCAAGTAGAGTTAGATAGAGCTCTTGGGGCTAGTGGAATGAAGGGGTATGGGGAGAAGGCAGGCACGGGTTACTGATTGTGGATGATCAGCCATGATCACATTGAATGGCGGTGCTGGCTCGAAGGGCCGAATGGCCTCCTCCTGCACCTATAGCCTATGTATGTTTGTCTATCATGTTTCTACTCTGCTGCTGATGTGAGGCTCCTACTGGACTCTCAGTCTGAAACATCGTCCATTCCTTCTCTCCAGAGATGCTGCCTGCCCCACTGACCTTATGCCTACCTTCTGAGGAAAGACATTATTGCCATAGAGGGAGTGCAGAGAAGGTTCACCAGACTGATTCCTGGGATGTCAGGACTGCCTTATGAAGAAAGACTGGATAGACTTGGTTTATACTCTCTAGAATTTAGGAGACTGAGAGGGGATCTTATAGAAACTTACAAAATTCTTAAGGGGTTGGACAGGCTAGATGCAGGAAGATTGCTCCCGATGTTGGGGAAGTCCAGGACAAGGGGGCACAGCTTAAGGATAAGGGGGAAATCCTTTAAAACCGAGATGAGAAGAACTTTTTTCACACAGAGAGTGGTGAATCTCTGGAACTCTCTGCCACAGAGGGTAGTTGAGGCCACAGTTCATTGGCTATATTTAAGAGGGAGTTAGATGTGGCCCTTGTGGCTAAGGGGAGCAGAGGGTATGGAGAGAAGGCAGGTCCAGGATACTGAGTTGGATGATCAGCCATGATCATATTGAATGGCGAATGGTGCAGGCTCGAAGGGCCGAATGGCCTCTACTCCTGCACCTATTGTCTATGTTTCTATGTCTACCTCCTTGGCTCGCCCTGGTTCAACTCTCTGGGCCAACGTCAGTGTTGAAGAGATGCTAATCGGCTGCTGCCCCCGGAAAAGAGACAGTGGGGGCCGACATTGGCGCAGTTTCAAGCTCTTGTCCCAGTGCTGCTTACCATCCAAACCCCGATGGTTCACTTAAACTAGCGTTTGCCATTGAAACGTTGTGTGTGTGTGTGTTTGGTTTGGTATGGAGCCAACTCCCTGAAGCAGATGCTGCGAGCAGTGCAGCCTTTGCAAAAGGGTATCTGTCCTCATCAGCGGCACACAACCCAATTAAAGATTCACCTCATCTGGCCACCTGTCTCCAATACCTAATTGGCCATCCCAGGCAAATGGAACAAGATTATAATGCAATGAAGACAGGCAATAGAAGTGCCCCATCTCACCGTGGGAATCCTTGACAGTGCAAAGTTTAGACTTTAGAGTTACTGCACGGAAACATAAAAACAGGAGTAGGCCATTCGGCCCTTCGAGACAGCACCGCCATTCAATATGATCATGGCTGATCATCCAACTCAGTATCCCGTACCTGCCTTCTCTCCATACCCCCTGATCCCTTTAGCCACAAGGGCCACATCTAACTCCCTCTTAAATACAGCCAATGAACTGTGTGGCCTCAACTACCTTCTGTGGCAGAGAGTTCCAGAGATTCACCACTCTCTGTGTGAAAAACGTTTTCCTCATCTCGGTCCTAAAAGATTTCCCCCTTATCCTTAAACTGTGACCCCTGTCGGCTGCTTGTGGTGTAGATGGAGTTTATGACAAAGGCAAATTTAATCCATTTTAGAATACTTTCTGAATGCACTGTACATGTGTATTTGTGAGTGAGTGTATATATACACACACTGAACCTTTTTTTTCCTCTTGTGTATTATATTGGTCGCCGTGTATTATGTTTACATGTTGTGTTGTGCTGCTGCAAGTAAGAATTTCATTGTTCTATCTGGGACACACGACAATAAAACTCTCTTGACTATCGACAATACCTAAGATACACACAAAAAGCTGGAGAAACTCAGCAAGGAATGTGTGACCTTTCGGGTCGAGACCCTTCTACAAGTCACCCCATTCCTTCTCTCCAGAGAAGCTGCCTGTCCCACTGAGTTACTCCAGCATTTTGTGTCTATCTTCGGTTTTAAACCAGCATCTGCAGTTCCTTCCCGCACATCTTGACACCACCCATTGTGCATTAATTATACTGGGTAGACAAAAATGCTGGAGAAACTCAGCGGGCGGGTGAGGCAGCATCTATGGAGCGAAGGAATAGGTGACGTTTCGGGTCGAGACCCGTAAGGGTCTCGACCCGAAACGTCACCTATTCCTTCGCTCCATAGATGCTGCCTCACCCGCTGAGTTTCCAGAAGGGTCTCGACCCGAAACGTCACCTATTCCTTCGCTCCATAGACGTTGCCTAACCCGCCCGCTGAGTTTTTCCTGCATTTTTATCTCCCTTCAATTTTTCCAGCATCTGCAGTTCTTTCCTAAACACCTCCAGATTCAGGAACAGTTTCTTCCCGGCTGTTATCAGGCAGCTGAACCATCCTACCACAACCAGAGAGCGGTGTTGAATTACTATCTACCTTATTGGTAACCCTCGGACTATCCTTGATCAGACTTTGCTGGCTTTACCTTGGGTGTGGGGGGGGGAAGAAGAAAGGAAGAGGCGGAGACTGTGGGCTGTGGGAGAGCTGGGAAGGGGAGGGGAAAGAGGGAGAAAGCAGGGACTACCTGAAATTGGAGGTCAATGTTCATACCGCTGGGGTGTAAACTACCCAAGCGGAATATGAGGTGCTGCCCCTCCAATTTGTGGTGGGACTCACTCTGGCCATGGAGGAGGCCCAGGACAGAAAGGTCGGATTTGGAATGGGAGGGGGAGTTGAAGTGCTGAGCCACCGGGAGATCGGGTTGGTTATTGCGGACCGTGCGGAGGTGTTGGGCGATGCGATGGCCAAGCCTGTGTTTGGTCTCACTGATGTAGAGCAGCGGAGGCAATAGATGGGGTTGGAGGAGATGCAGGAGCAGGATTTGTGCATTATCCTGCGTTCCTTTTAATGCTCATTTTGCTGGTTTTGATGAGTATCTTAATGCTCTAAATCTGCAAAGCAACGTGTCATATCCCGCTCAAGTTTGTCGTTACGCCAACTTGATCATTTTATTTTAAGACCTCCTTTACAGCGCGGTTTTAATGTGACCATTTATTTATACAATATGCTGCATCTATAATAGACCCTGGAGAAAGACTGAGATTAATCACCAGCTCTTTGCTTTCAAGAGAACACATTTTTGATTAAAAATAAAACGTGCGTTTTTACCTCTGAATAGCAATGTGCTTTTGCAATTGGGCAACAAGGATGGGGAGGGGTGATCTACTGGAGGTGTACATGATCATCGAGCAGGCTGCGACTTAATTCCTTAGAGCACAGGAGGATGAAAGAGTGATATTATAGAGGCGTATAAAATCACAAGGGGAATAGATTGGATGTATGCATGGAGTCTTTTACCCAGAGAGCGGTGCTGAACTACCATCTACCTCTTTGGTGACCCTTGGACTATCCTTGATCAGCTTGCTGGCTTTACCTTGCACTAAACGTCACCGGGTAGCGCCAGCCATGGCTGCCTCGCCAACAGTCTGTCTGTCCTTTCCCTCTTTGTGTTTTAGTTGTATGTGTTAAATGTATGTTTTTTTAGAGTTCTTTAGTATGTTTGATCAATGGCGATTTATCATTAATGTTTTATGATTATTAATGTTTAGTGTTTTCTGAGCCATTCGTAACTGTCACTGTATATGTCATGTTGTTACTTGTGGGCGGAGCACCAAGGCAAATTCCTTGTATGTGAATACTTGGCCAATAAACCTACTTACTTAATTCTTTAGCTTGTTTTATGTGGGGGGTGGGGGAGGGGGTGGGGGAAGTGGGGGTAGGGGAGGGGGAATTTTTCCCCAGTCTCTCACCTCACGGAGATACCATTTTTACCCGTATCGTATATTATCTAAATGGTGGCCGATTGGGAAAGGGGGAGATGCAGCGAGACCTGGGTGTCATGGTACACCAGTCATTGAAAGTAGGCATGCAGGTGCAGCAGGCAGTAAAGAAAGCGAATGGTATGTTAGCTTTCATTGCAAAAGGATTTGAGTATAGGAGCAGAGAGGTTCTACTGCAGTTGTACAGGGTCTTGGTGAGACCACACCTGGAGTATTGCGTACAGTTTTGGTCTCCAAATCTGAGGAAGGACATTATTGCCATAGAGGGAGTGCAGAGACGGTTCACCAGACTGATTCCTGGGATGTCAGGACTGTCTTATGAAGAAAGACTGGATAGACTTGGTTTATACTCTCTAGAATTTAGAAGATTGAGAGGGGATCTTATAGAAACTTACAAAATTCTTAAGGGGTTGGACAGGCTAGATGCAGGAAGATTGTTCCCGATGTTAGGGAAGTCCAGGACAAGGGGTCACAGCTTAAGGATAAAGGGGAAATCCTTTAAAACCGAGATGAGAAGAACTTTTTTCACGCAGAGAGTGGTGAATCTGTGGAACTCTCTGCCACAGAGGGTAGTTGAGGCCAGTTCATTGGCTATATTTAAGAGGGAGTTAGATGTGGCCCTTGTGGCTAAAGGGATCAGGGGGTATGGAGAGAAGGCAGGTACGGGATACTGAGTTGGATGATCAGCCATGATCATATTGAATGGCGGTGCAGGCTCGAAGGGCCGAATGGCCTACTCCTGCACCTAATTTCTATGTTTCTATGTTTCTATGTATCTCCGTCCGCAATGCGGCTTTACATTGAGGAGTTGGCGGCCTTTGCGGGAGACCGATTTCGAGAGCTCCACCGCGGGGTGCCCTGCGGGACTATAACATCATGGAGCCCGCGATCCCTTTGCCAGAGATCGACCTCGGAGCTCCGACCTTGGGTGCTTGCGGACTTAACATCACGGAGCTCACGGTCTCTGGTCAGAGACCGACTTCGAGAACTCCAAGCCACGGGGGCTTCGATCTTCCCAACGGATATCGACTGCCCCGACCGCGGGAGAATAAAAGAGGAAGAAGCTGGAACTTTATTGCCTTCCATCACAGTGGGGAATGTAGGGAATCTGCTGTGGTGGATGTTTATCCACATCCCCCCATCCACATTAACGGGACGGAGGTGGAACGTGTTTCTAGCTTCAGGTTCCTGGCAGTCAACATCTCCGATGACCTCTCTTGGACCCACAATACCTCTACTCTGATCAAGAAGGCCCACCAGCGTCTCTTCTTCCTGAGGCGACTGAAGAAGGTCCATCTGTCTCCTCAGATCCTGGTGAACTTCTACCGCTGCACCATCGAGAGCATCCTTACCAACTGCATCACAGTATGGTATGGCAACTGCTCTGTCTCCAACCGGAAGGCATTGCAGAGGGTGGTGAAAATTGCCCAACGCATCACCGGTTCCTCGCTCCCCTCCATTGAGTCTGTCCAAAGCAAGCGCTGTCTGCGGAGGGCGCTCAGCATCGCCAAGGACTGCTCTCACCCCAACCATGGACTGTTTACCCTCCTACCATCCGGGAGGCGCTACAGGTCTCTCCGTTGCCGAACCAGCAGGTCGAGGAACAGCTTCTTTCCGGCGGCTGTCACTCTACTCAACAACGTACCTCGGTGACTGCCAATCACCCCCCCCCCCCCCCGGACACTTATTATTATTTATTCAAATCGTTTGCTATGTCGCTCTTCCAGGGAGATGCTAAATGCATTTCGTTGTCTCTGTACTGTACACTGACAATGACAATTAAAATTGAATCTGAATCTGAATCTTATGTTAACTTTTATGTAGTTGTGTATCTTGTTGCTTTTTCAGTATGGCTGTATGATAATTCGAATCTCACTGTATCTTAATTGGTACACGGGACAATAAAAGGCCTTTGAAACCTGTAAATGGATCGATTGTAATCATGTGTAGTCTTTCTGGTGACTGGTAGCCAGCAACAAAGCTTTTCACTGTACTTAGTGACAATAAACTAAACTAGAGTAGGGGAATCAAGAACCAGAGGACATACGGTTAAGTTCAAGAAGGAACTGCAGATGCTGGATGATCGAAGGTACACAAAATTGCTGTAGAAACTCAGTGGGTGCAGCAGCATCTATGGAGCGAAGGAAATAGGCGACGTTTCGGGCCGAAACCCCGCTGGTAGGCCACGAGGACGGGTCAACGGGGCAGCCCGGAGAAAAAGCTGCCTCGCCGACCAGGTAGGGACCTAGAAGTATAATTACCTCCTTCCCCCCACATTAAAAAGTCCATTCTCCAACAGACAAAGGACAGGACTTACTAAAAACTTTTTAAAAAGCGAATTATACGGACGGCTGCTCAAGATGGCTCCTCCTACCGTTTAATTCGCTTTTTAAAAAGTTTTGAGTGTGTCCTGTGTTTCATCCATTGGAGAAATGGACTTTTTAATGTTTAGATGGATATGGGCCAAACGCAGCCAGGTGGGACTAGCATCGATGGGGCATTTCTGGTCGGCACGGATGGTAGGGCCGAAGGGCCTGTGTCTGTGCCATATGATTCTACGACTAAGCTCTGTCCTGGTATATAGTTTGCCAAGATGTTCTTAAGCTGAAGGGAAATGCTTGCATCAGCAAAACACAAAATGCTGGAAGAACCCAGCGGGTCAGGCAGCATCTGCGGAGGGAATGGATGGGTAACGTTTCAGGTTGGAACCCATCCTCAGAGTCTCGAGCTGGAACATCGCCATTCTGTCCATTCCCCTCCACAGGTGCTGGCTGACCCGCTGAGTTCCTCCAGCACTTTGTGTTTTGCTCAGGACTCCAGCATCTGCAGTTCCTTGTGCCTCTGTATCAATTCTTTATTTTGTTCCTGGTCAGGCCCACAGTGGAATTACAACATGTAAAACAAAGAACAGTACGGAATAAGAACAGGCCCTTCGGCCCACAATGTCCGTGCTAACTAAAAAACTAATCTCCTCTGTCTGCAGGTGACCCATATCCCTCCAAATTCCTGGAGATTCCCCAACTCTGGACTGAAGGCCGTGTGCATCGACCCAATCTATTCCCCTCGTGAGCTTATACACCTCGATAAGATCACCGTAGCAGGCACAAAATGCTGGAGTAACTCAGCGGGACAGGCAGCATCTCTGGAGAGAAGGAACAGCTGATGTTTCGGGTCGAGACCTTAGCCTGCTCAGTGGTCTTATACACCTCTATAAGATCACCCCTCATCCTCCTGGGCTCCAATGATTAGATTCCTGGCTTGTTCAATGGTCTTATACACCTCTATAAACATAGAAATATAGACAATAGGTGCAGGAGTAGGCCATTCGGCCCTTCGAGCCTGCACCATTCGCCATTCAATATGATCATGGCTGATCATCCAACTCAGTATCCCGTACCTGCCTTCTCTCCATACCCCCTGATCCCTTTAGCCACAATGGCCACATCTAACTCCCTCTTAAATATAGCCAATGAACTGTGTGGCCTCAACTACTTTCTGTGGCAGAGAATTCCACAGATTCACCACTCTCTGTGTGAAAAAATAAATTATTTTCTCGGTCCTAAAAGATTTCCCCTTTATCCTTAAACTGTGTGACCCCTTGTCCTGGACTTCCCCAACATCGGGAACAATCTTCCTGCCTCTAGCCTGTCCAACCCCTTAAGAATGTTGTAAGTTTCTATAAGATCCCCCCTCAATCTTCCAAATTCTAGCGAGTACAAGCCGAGTCTTTCTTCATATGAAAGTCCTGCCATCCCAGGAATCAGTCTGGTGAACCTTCTCTGTATTAGCTCTATGGCACGAATGCAGATTAGGATACCTCTCTACACCTCTATACAATCACCCCTCGTCCTCCAGGGCTCCAAGGGGTATAGTCCTGGCTTGCTCGGTGTCCGGGTGACGAGAGGATTTATTTGGGGGGTGGGGTGGGGGAAGAGAGAGGAGATTATGAGAAGGAAGGGGCGGGCTGGGCTGGGCTGGCGAGCCAGTGCGAAGCGGCGCCGCGTCACGGTACACGTGTGGATAGATAAGCCGGAGCTGTCCCTGGTGCTGACCTGCTACTAACGCACAAGCCAGCGGCGTCCACAGCTCTCTCTCCCCACCCACACTTCCTCCACTCCCTTCCCCTCCACAACAGCTGTATTCTCTACAAACCCAGCGAGAGAGGGTACCCTCCCCTCCCAGCCCACTCTAATATCCAGCTGCCACGGAAAAGTAGTTGGGAGAGGCGAGACAGACAGAGAGAGAGATTGCTGGAAACTGGAATGAATGGAAACGCGTTCTCTCGCTGCCGACTCGACATGAAGGCGACGTTTCTGCTCGTGTCTCTACTCCTCCGGGTCCACAGTGAAGGTAAGAGTTCGGTCTGTGTGTGGCGGAGACGGGGAGATGTACAAACGCGTTAACTAACCGGTGTAGAGAGAGAGAAGAATGAGAGAGAAAAAACAAACAAACAAACCCCCCAACTTGAAGGCGAGTGGAGTGAACACACATTGACATTATTCACCACCACACACCGACCGACCGACCGAGCCGAGCCTCCATTGAAAGTGCCGGCACGTCGCTGCGAGATTGGATCCACTTGTAAGGTGGATTAAAGAAATTGTCCAAGTGTAGTCACTGATGGAGCGACGGGTTATTGTGGCCACAGAAACTGTCCTATTATCACCAATTATTCATTTGCTTTTTCCTGCTCCTGGTTTTGGTTTTGTTGTGGCATTCTCCGCCGTTTAAAGTGTCCGCGTTTGCTGATCTATTGAGACTAATAGCGGGGAGAGTGATGAATACACCTCTTTTACAATATGCGGAGGAACTCGGAGCGAGCCGTCGTTGCCTCGGCGTCCACCAGTTTGATTCATTAACATCGGATAATGGGACTCGTTGTTAATTTCTCGTTGTTCAGTCGCCGGCCTCGGGCATCCAGGTCGTGAACAGTTAATTCTACCCAGGAGAGAATTTGCTCATGTCCTGTGTCTGTGTGTGTGTGTGTGTGTGTCTCTGTGTGTGTGTGTGTGTGTGTGTGTGTGTCTCTGTGTGTGTGTGTGTCTCTGTGTGTGTGTGTGTCTCTGTGTGTGTGTCTGTGCAAAATGATGAGAATTGATGTTCGGGGAGAAAATGCAGCTTACAGCTTTTAAAAAGTAAAAGATCCTGTTCCGTTCTCGTGTCTTTTTTAGTAGAAGCAGACTTCACAAACATTGGGTTTTGACAGGGACAGGGAGGGGGAGGCTTTGTCCCCAGGTGGGGCTCCGGGTAACGAGAGACGGATGGCTAGTTATTTACTGCAGGTGGAAACGTGTTCTCAATTTGGTCTCAATCAGGGGCTAGTGGAGTCGAGGGATATGGGCGAAGGCAGGCACGGGTTATTGATAG
>JAWMAR010000049.1:2528224-2565724 GCA_036785375.1 Leucoraja ocellata
AAACCAAAATAAAAGCACTCTCCGCCTTATTGGGTAATTCCATTAATGGTACTGGGAGCGTCTACCTGGTTTGGTTTGAGCCGTGCTTTTATTTTTTAGCTGTAATATCGCAGAATTAATTGTCGGACCAGGACCCATTATGGTTTTGTTAGCACACGTTGAATACAGAACTAATGGCCACAGCACAGCAGTGTACCACGAGTCAATTATATTTTAATTCCCCTTATTCAGTGCACTCTGAGATGATGTTCTCTGGAGCAGAAATTTACAATTAGCGCCTCTCTCCACTAATAGCCAACATAAAATCAGTTTCTTTCCTCAATGACTTTAATGGTGAAATCTTGCTAATGTGTTTTCCCAGTTTAATTTGTCTTGTTTAAGGGGGGGGGTGTCCCACTTGGTGATTTTTTTTTTCGCCGACGGACGTATCGGGTCACCGAAAGATTCGCGCGTGATCACGTATAGACGCGCGGTGATTTTTCAAGTGTGGCAAATTTTTTATTTGTTGCCGCTGGGTTTTGAAATGTTCAAAATCTCTTGGCGGCCACTGATATGATGCTGGCAGTCGCCGTAAAGTTGCCAAGTGGGACAGGCCCTTTAGTGACTTGGTGTTTTCTCTCTGGCCCCCGAGCGTCTGATCTGTGCTCACTTTACCCTGGGATGTCTGTGGCACAACCAGGGGGAATGCGTTCGGTCTCTCAGCCTGAGTAAGGGGCTTCAAGAACCACAGGAGAGAGCTTTACTGGTTCATGTTTGCCCCAACTTTAGATCAATCCTTCCATCTGGGTGGGTGACCAGACCAACACCTGAGGGTGGGAGGGGAAAGATTTAATAGGAACATTTTCACTCAGAGGGTGGTGGGTAATGGAACGAGCTGCCAGTAGATGTGGCACGGTGGAGTTGCTGCCCTACAGCGCCAGAGACCCGCCCCTGACCACGGGCGCTGTCTGTACGGAGTTTGCACGTTCTCCCCGTGACCAGCGTGGGTTTTCTCCGGGTGCTCCGGTTTCCTCCACTGTTTAGTTTTGTTTGTTTTCACGTGTCCAGTGGGAAAACGTTCCTTCAACATCTGCAGTGAGATGCTGCAGATGTTGTACCCATCGGTGGTGGCCAGCGGCCATCTTCTTCGCTGCCATGCGCCGGGGCAGCAGGGCCAAGGTAGTGGACACCAACAAGGTCATCAGGAAGGTTGGCTCCCTCCTGGGGGCGGAGCTGGAGTTGGTCTTGGAGGGGAGGATGCTCCTCAAACTGCGGAGCATCCTGGACAATACAGCTCACCCCCTCCATGACACACTGGCCAACCTGAGGAGCACCTTCAGCAACAGACTGGTTCCACCAAGATGCAGCACAGAACGAACGCCACAGGAGATCTTTCTTCCCTGTGGCTATCAAACTGTACAACTCCCCCCCTTCCCCCTTCTGTCCTGGGGTAGACTGAGACTGACTCTCTGATGGGTGACCTTATAAAAGTGTACAAGAGCTATATAAAATCGAGAGATGAGTAGATCGGGTAAAAGCACAGAATCTCTTGCCCAGAGTCGGGGAATCGAGAACCAGAGGACATGGGTTTACGGTGAAGGGGGGAAAGATTTAACAGGATCCTGAGGGGTAACTTTACACAAAGGGCGGTGGCTGACAGAGGAGGTAGTTGAGGCAGGGACTAGCGCAATGTTTAAGAAACATTTAGACAGCTTCATGGATAATTCAGGTTTTGTGGGATATGGGCCAAATATTGGGCAGGCAGGTGGGACTATTGTAGATGGGGCATGTTGGTCGGCATGGGCAGGTTGGGCCGAAGGGCCTGTTTCTACGCTGTGTGACTCGGTGCATGCGGTTTCACACTTCTGTTGCCCAGATCCTGTTCTCCCATCGGGCATGAGGTACAGAAGTGTGAAAACGAACGCACACCTCCAGATTCAGGGACAGTTTCTTCCCGGCTGTTATCAGGCAACAGTGAACCATCCAACCACCACAACCAGAGAGCGGTCCTGAACTACTATCTACCTCTTTGGTGACGCTGGGACTATCCTTTGCCGGCTTTACCTTGCGCGAAACATTATCCCCTTATCATGAACAGACGGCTGTGGACAATCGAACCGTCCACACCATACACAGTAGACGGCTCGATTGTAACCATGTATATGTCTTTCCGCTGACTGGTCAGAAACAGGACTGAACAGAAAGCTTTTCACTGTACCTCGTTACACGTGACAATAAACTCAACTGAACTGAACCGAGATAATAGTCAATAGACAATAGGTGCAGGAGTAGGCCATTCGGCCCTTCGAGCCTGCACCGCCATTCAATATGATCATGGCTGATCATCCAACTCAGTATCCCGTACCTGCCTTCTCTCCATACCCTCTGATCCCCTTAGCCACAAGGGCCACATCTAACTCCCTCTTAAATATAGCCAATGAACTGGCCTCACCTACCCTCTGCGGCAGAGAGTTCCAGAGATTCACCACTCTCTGTGTGATCTTTGCTGAGCATCCCCAATCAGTACCCCGTTCCTGCCTTCTCCCCATATCCCCTGACTCCGCTATTTTTAAGAGATGCTGCCTGACCTGCTGGGTCACTTTAGGTGTGGGTTTTTTTCTTGTCAGCCTGCATCTGCAGTTCCCCCCGTGTCCACGTTAAATCTGCCACGTTCCGTTTTGTCCACCACTCTAACTCTGCAGTCTCATTCATATTGTACACGGCATCCATGGCTCTGAGATAAACCACATCTTCCCTCTAACAAGATCCACCTCGCCGTTCCCCAAGGGCTTTCTTTATTCACCTCTCGCTTAGAGAACAAGAGGTTTTTTAAACTTGCCTTCAGCGATATTCTGTTCCTCACTGAAGCGCTGTCGGCTCGCTGCGCTGCGTCTGTGTAAAGTTGCCGTAATATCCATAGTAGTTTAGGAAATACATAATTCCTGATATTGTAGTCATAACCTCATTTTGTTGGAACATTATAGTTATTCTCAGCCCTGCGGAGGCAGCACAGCGGGGGGTGATAATGAGCCCCTTAGGATCAGTAATGACCATAACGTCTGAACACAACGATCTTGCATTATTATCAATCTCCGCTCTATGTATTTGCAGTAGTTTGTGCTCCATCCATGCCGAGTTATGCCAGACAAAGCCTTTCTTACCCCCAAACTCCGCGCCATCACCCATCCCCCATCCCCATCCCCCATCCCCCAACCCCCATCACCCATGACCCATGACCCATGACCCATGACCCATCACCCATCACCCATCACCCATGACCCATCACCCATGACCCATCACCCATGACCCATCACCCATCACCCATCACCCATGACCCATCACCCATCACCCATCACCCATGACCCATGACCCATGACCCATGACCCATCACCTATCACCTATCACCCATCACCCATGACCCATCACCCATCACCCATGACCCATCACCCATGACCCATGACCCATGACCCATGACCCATGACCCATGACCCATGACCCATGACCCATCACCCAACCCCCATCACCCATCTCCCATCGCCCATCTCCCCACACCATTTCTCAAGAGTCGAGAGTGTTCTATCGCCTTATGCCCCGGATGGGACAATGAGATTCTTGCTTGCTGCAGCACAACAGGAGATGTGGATATGTAAACATTGGATATAACGGGGGAAAGAGAGAAAAAGTTTGATAAACAACAAATATAGTGCAATAATAATAATAGGTCGACAAAAATGCTGGAGAAACTCAGCAGGTGAGGCAGCATCTATGGAGACCCGATACGTTGCCTATTTCCTTTGCTCCATAGATGCTGCCTCACCCGCTGAGTTTCTCCAGCATTTTTGTCGACCTCCGATTTTCCAGCATCTGCAGTTCCTTCTTAAACAGTAATAATAACAGTCTGTTGTAGTTCAAAGCTTATTCGGAGGTTGTCGTGTTTAATAGCCTGATGGCTGTGGGGAAGAAGCTGTTCCTGAACCTGGATGTTACAGTTTTCAGGCTCCTGTACCTTCTTCCCGATGGCAGAGGTGAGATGAGTGTGTGGCCAGGATGGTGTGGGTCTCTGATGATGTTGGCAGCCTATTTGAGGCTGCGACTATGATAGATACCTTCAATGGTGGGGAGGTGAAAGCCGGTGATGGACTGGGCAGTGGTCACAACTTTCTGCAGTCTTTTCCGCTCCTGGACGTCCAAGTTGCCGAACCAAGGCCACGGTTCAACCGGTCAGAATGCGTTAACGCCAATACACCGTGTAGTCGGAGCCAACTCCAACGAGGATGAATTTGGAGGTAGGCTAGAAAGCCTGAGGGCAACTCAGCGTGACAGGCATCATCTCTGGAGAGAAGGTGTGGGCGTCGTTTTAAAGGTCGAGGCCCTTCTCCAGACTGAATTTGGACCCGATGGTCGCTGCGGGAGAAACTCGGAGATAGTGGGCGGTGGCGCAGCGGTAGAGTTCACGCCTCACAGCGCCGGAGACCCTGACTACGTGTCCAGTCTATACGGAATTTGTACATTCTCCCCGTGACCTGTGCGGCTTTTCCCCCGGGCGCTCCGGTTTCCCACCACATTCCAAAGACACGCAGGTTTGTCGGCTTGTTGGCTCTGGTAAAAATTGCAAATTGTCCCCAGTGTGTGTAGGATAGTGTTAGTGTGTGGGGATCGCTGGACGGTGCGGACTCAGTGGGCTGAAGGGCCTGTTTCCGAGCTGTATCTCTAAACTAAACTAAACTAAAGTGCTGTGGATTAATAACTGGCAATTTACTGCAGGTGATTTCCCCAATTCTGCAAGATTCAGGGACAGTTTCTTCCTCAGCTGTTATCAGGCAACTGAACCCCCCCATCCCATCATCAACTCGAGACCGGTCCTGAACTGCTGTCGACCTCAATGGTGGCCCTTGGACTATCTTTGATCGGACTTTACCTTGCACTAAACATTAATCACGTTATCTCCTCTGTACACTGTGGACAGCTCGATTGGATATTCTCCCTGATTAGCAGACGACAAAAGTTTTTCACTGGACCTCGGTACATGTGACAATGAACTATTCTTAACGGGCGGCAACGTGGCGCAGCGGGTAGAGTTCAATCCCAACTACGGGTGCTGTCTGTACGGAGTTTGCACGTTCTCCCCGTGACCTGCGTGGGCTTTCACTAAGTTATCCCAAGGCACCGTCAGTTCTATAAAATACACTAAAAAAAAAAAAATGAAATGATTCAATTTATTGTCATTGTCAGTGTACAGTACAGAGACAACGAAATGCATTTTTAGCATCTCCCTTGAAAGGGAGACACAGGGCGTCGCGGTGTGCCCTGTAAACTATCCACTGACGAACTGACCAATACTAGTAGTAATTAAATTAGTAGTAATTACTAGTAATAATTAAACTAGTAGTGATTACTAGTAATAATTAAAGTAGTAATAATTACTAGTAATAATTATAGAAGTAATTACTAATAATAATTAAACTAGTAGTAATTACTAGCAATAATTAAACTAGTAGTAATTACTAGTAATAATTAAACTAGTAGTAATTACTAGTAATAATTAAACTAGTAGTGATTACTAGTAATAATTAAACTAGTAGGGATTACTAGTAATAATTAAACTAGTAGTGATTACTAATAATAATTAAACTAGTAGTAATTACTAGTAATAATTAAACTAGTAGTAATTACTAGTAATAATTAAACTAGTAGTAATTACTAGTAATAATTAAACTAGTAGTGATTACTAGTAATAATTAAACTAGTAGTAATTACTAGTAAAAATTAAACTAGTAGTGATTACTAATAATAATTAAACTAGTAGTAATTACTAGTAATAATTAAACTAGTAATTACTAGTAATAATGAAACTAGTAGTAATTACTAGTAATAATGAAACTAGTAGTAATCAAATTAGTAATAATTATTACCTGCGGAACCACACGCTCATATTTCATGTGTAGGAAAGAACTGCAGATGCCGGTTTAAATCGAAGGTAGATACAAAATGCTGGAGGAACTCAGCGGGACAGGCAGCATCTCTGGAGAGAAGGAATGGGGTGAGGTTTCGGGTCGGTCTCCACCTGTCCCGCTGAGTTACTCCAGCATTTTGTGTCTACCTCGGCATATAATATTACTGGAACTAGCAGCTGGAAATGTGGTTTCAGCAATGTGTGTTTCGGGACTGGATAGCCTTTCATTCCCCACCACCTATCATGCAACCAGCACGAGCTCTGCCGATTTCAAAGCAAGTCAGATTAAAGTGAGCTGTTGAACACGCAGCCTGTACTCTGCGGCAGATCTCAGCTTGTAAATGAAAGGCCTCTGGGCTGGTGAGATATCCTCTCTACCACCGTTGACAGCCTGTGACCTAACCCCCCCACCCCACCCCCCCACTCAGGCACTCATTTTGCTCTTACCCTCATCCGTCTTGCACTTGTCGACAAAGACGAGAACGGGTTTTTTTTGGCGTTTCCCCACCGCAAACTAACTTGGATTCTCAACGTCAACGTCAACGTCAACGAATGATCGATGGACAGCATGGACTCAGTGGGCCGAAGGGCCTGTTTCCATGTTGCATTAGATCAGAGGTACAGCGTGGAAACAGGCCGTACCTCGCTCCGAGTCCGCGCTGACCAGCGTACACCAGTTCTACCCTACACACACTAGTTGTTTAAGAAAGAACTGCAGATGCTGGAAAAGTTGAAGGTGGACAAAAATGCTGGAGAAACTCAGCGGGTGAGGCAGCATCTGTGGAGCATCGTTCCATGTCCCAACAACCTTTGTGTAAAAACAGTTACCCCTCAGATTCCTAATAAATCTCTCCCCCCCCCCACCTCTCACCTTGTACCCAAGGGCCTGTTTCTGCACTGTAAGTCTAATCATCCGTGGATTCAGAATAGATGGATAGACTTATATCTTACATTCATTGTTCTTTATCTCGCTACATCACCATCTATATCTCTCGTTTCCCTTACCCCTAACCAGTCTGAAGAAGGGTCTCGACTCGAAACGTCACCCGTTCCTTCTCTCCAGAGATGCTGTTGCCTGTCCGATTCAGATTCAATTTTAATTGTCATTGTCAGTGTACAGTACAGAGACAACGAAATGCATTGTCCCGCTGAGTTACTCCAGCATTTTGTGCCTAAACCAGCATCTGCAGTTCCTTCCGGCACAATCCTTGCGTTGTTGCCGTCCGAGGATATGTGCGTGTACGGGAGTTGAGGCGTGACGAAGATATGAGATGGCCAGCAGTTTCGGGGGTTGACTGACCCTCCACAGCTACTTCTGATGCTGGATTCAGAATTTATTCAGAATTGCTCCTTTCCACCCATCAAACATCCAAGTAAAGGCCATTGCGGGCTCAAGGAAAGGAATCTTAAAGGTTAGATTCTGACAAGCGCAGATTCACTCCAGAGCATTCACTGATGCTGGCAAGGAAATAGAATATGACGTGTATTCATGAAAAATGAATTTTTTTCAATTTTAAATGGCAAGTTCCGAGGTTTGTACTTCATAGTTAATGGGAAACAGTTTGTTTTTTCCAAGATTTATCTTATAACCTGAAAATTGACCAACATTATTGAGCAGTGACATGGCGGAATGCAGAGAGAGAGGTGCCTGGGTTTGAGACACAAAGCAAAAGGTGGTCAGCATATGGTGAGACCTTCTGCTGTGTACTGCTCCTCCAAATACCGGCTAATTCTCACAGCTGCGAAACGCCATGGCAAGTGGTTCAATTCAAAGAGAGAGCTAGATAGGGCTCTTAAAGATAGCGGAGTCTGGGGATACGGGGAGAAGGCAGGAACGGGGTACTGATTGGGGATGATCAGCCATGATCACATTGAATGGCTGTGCTGGCTCGAAGGGCCGAATGGCCTACTCCTGCACCTGTTGTCTATTGTCTATTGTCAGCATCTGGAGCTCTTTCTGTCACAAACTAATATCCAACTAAACAAATACCGACTTAATAACCTTATATGTTTCAATGAGATGCCCTCTCATCCTTCTAAACTCCAGAGTATACAAGCCCAGCTGCTCCATTCTCTCAGCATGCTGGTTTAAATCGTAGGTAGACACAAAATGCTGGAGCAACTCAGCGGGTGAGGCAGCATCTCTGGAGAGAAGGAATGGTTCTGGAGAAATATTAGTTCAGCAGGTTAGTTATTAGTTGGAATCTGAGTTGGTCTTTTATTGAAATATTCTTGTGTGCTTTGCTAATTACTTTTATTACACCAGCTAATTCGTTGCGGTCTAATTTTAATCGCCTGTTGGGGATTAAAACAAACCTTCGCAATTATGTTTGTTAGTTGTCGTGATGTTGGTCTACTCATTACTTGACACTGCGGCATGGTGCATAGTTAGTGTGCGGGGATCGCTGGTCAGCACGGACTCGGTGGGCCGAAGGGCCTGTTTCCGTGCTGTATCTCTAAACTAAAGTAAACATACTGAAGACCTGATCCCTTGCAAGCTGTCACCCAGCAAACTGAAATCCTGGCCTCTGTCAAGAGAGGAGGGGTGTAGATTGCAGTGGACTCAGGTGGGAGTGAGTCGTGCATTTTGTACCAGAGCACTTTAGACTTGACTTTAGAGGTACAGTTTAGTTTAGTTTAGTGACACAGCGCGGAAACAGGCCCTTCGGCCCACCGGGTCCGTGCCGACCAGCGATCACCGCACCCTAACACTATCCCACACACACTCGGGACAATTTTTACACTTACCAAGCCAATTAACCTACAGATCTGCACGTCTTTGGAGTGTGGGAGGAAACCCGAAGATCCCGGAGAAAACCCACGCAGGTCACGGGGAGAACGTGCAAACTCCGTACAGACAGCGCCCGTGGTCGGGATGGAACCCGGGTCTCTGGCGCTGTGAGGCAGCGACTCTACCGCTGCGCCACCGTGCCACCTAGTAGATCAGACATTGTGGGGTTTTCAAATAATGCCTTTAGAACTGAGGAGATCTGTTAGAAGCTGATCTCTTGATGCCTAATGAAACATTGTCTGCCTTTTCACATCTCACGAGGACTTGTTAACTGAGGTAAATTAATTGGCTGGCCCTTTATAAGTCAAAAGATTTAAATGCATCTATGCCCAGCGTTCTCTGTGGTCTCATTTTTTGTTCTTTGTGAAAGTACAATTGAGATGGTTTTCCCGTGAAGTGCTTTTCCGTAATACCACACTCACATAGCTGAGCATATTTTCCCACCAGATGTTTCCAATGGACAGAAGTATTAATTGATTTCCTTTTGTTTGGCTTTTGTGTGTTAAATAATCTTCATGCAGCCACCTGCCTCAAGAAAACGGGGCTCTCCCTGCCTTGAGGGCGGCACGGTGGCGCAGCGGTAGAGTTGCTGCCTCACAGCGCCAGAGACCCGGGTTCCATCCCGACCGCGGGTGCTGCCTGTACGGAGTTTGCACGTTCTCCCCGTGACCTGCGTGGGTTTTCTCCGGGTGCTCCGGTTTCCTCCCGCACTCCTGAGACGTGCAGGTGGGATTACATAGAATGAATAGAGTCATAGGGTGATACAGTGCAGAAACAGGCCCTTCGGCCCAACTTGCCCACACCGGCCAACGTGACCCAGCTACACTTAGTCCCACCTGCCCGCGTTCGGTCCACATCCCTCCAAACCTGTCCTATCCATGTACCTGTCTAACTGTTTCTTAAATGTTGGGATTTGTCCCAGCCTCAACTACCTCCTCTGGCAGCTCGTTCCATACACCCACTTCTTCCACTTATCCCAAATCGCAGAACAATCTGTACCGTCCAGAATCAACATTTTCAATTCTCACTCCAATAATCCTTCAGTGCCACTTTGCTGTCAATTAGACTGGAGTCCTGGGCAGCTTCACTTCGCAGACCTGCTTGTGATTGGGGCTGGTACTGAGGCTCCGCAAACCTCTTTCAAGCAAAACCTTCACAGACGGTAAATAGAGGAAACTTACTGGGCTACATTTACATGAATCTGTCTACGGGCAGGGTCACGGGGCAGGGTCACGGGGCAGGGTCGCGGGGCGGGGTCACGGGGCTGGGTCACGGGGCAGAGGTCACGGGGCAGGGGTCACAGGGCAGGGTCGCGGGGCGGGGTCACGGGGCAGGGTCACGGGCAGGGTCACGGGCAGGGTCACGGGGCGGGGTAGACACTGGGAAACTGAGCACAGAGACTGGTCCCCACTCCGCCTTCCACACATGCTGCCTGATTCTCTGTCTGTGTGTCTGTGTTTCTGTCTCTCTATGTGTGTCTGTCTGTCAGCGTGTGTGTGTGTACGTGTGTGTGTGTGTGTGTATGTGTATGTGTGTGTGTGTGTGTCTGTGTCTGTCTGTCAACGTGTGTGTGTGTGTGTGTGTGTGTGTGTGTGTTTGCTTCAGATGGAAGGCCAGTATATTTAGTCATTAGAGATACAACATGGAAACAGGCATGTCGGCCCACCGAGTCTAGGGACAATTAACAATTTTTTTCAGAAACCGGTCTTAACCTACAAACCTGCACGTCTTTGGAGTGTGGGAGGAAACCAGAGCACCCGGAGTACACCCACTCGGTCACATGGAGAACGCACAACTAAATGGAGTGCAGAGTTTGGGAAATCTTTCACATGAGGGAACCTATAGGATTATGTTCAACTATTTCACACTTAGTCATTTTTGCTGTTGCAAAGATCTTTTTAACCTGAATGCTGACTGGATCAGAGGGTTTCAGCTGCCGAGAGAGTTTTAGAGATACAGCGCGGAAACAGGCCCTTCGGCCCACCGAGTCCGTGCCGACCAGCGATCCCCGCACGCTAACACTATCCCACACACACCAGGGACAATTTTACATTTACACCAAGCCAATTAACCTACAAACCTGCACGTCTTTCGAGTGTGGGAGGAAACCGGAGCACCCGGAGAAAACCTATTCAGGTCACGGGGAGAACGTGCAAACTCCGTACAGACAGCACCCGGTCGGGATCGAACCCGGGTCTCTGGCGCTGTGAGGCAGCGACTCTACCGCTGGGCTGCGGTGATGTTTCCACTAGTGGGAGAGTCTAGGACTAGAGGGCACAGCCTCAGACTTAAAGGACCTTCTTTTAGGAAGGAGATGAGGAGGAATGTCTTCGGTCAGTGGGTGGTGAATCTGTGGAATTCGTTGCCACAGAAGACTGCGGAGGCCAGGTCAGTGGATATTTTTAAGGCAGAGATAAGTATATTTTTGATTAGGTCAAGTAACTGGGCGTGTCTGAGCGCTGGGTTGATGAAGGTAGACAAAAATGCTGGAGAAACTCAGCGGGTGAGGCAGCGTCTATGGAGCGAAGGAAATAGGTGATGTTTAGATTGAGTTACTCCAGCATTTTACCTTCGAATTTTTCCAGCATCTGCAGTTCTTTCTTAAACACTGGAATGATGAAGCAGACCATTGACTTTCTGTAACAATAATTTACGGTTACACGGACTTGATTGGATTACGAACTGCGCTCCCTGACCTATTGCAAGCTGCAGGCTAGCCCCACGTCACACATCCGCTTGTCAGAAACCTGCCAATACTCAGGGAGACACTGCCAGGTAAATCTGAGATGGCATTTGGTTCTCCCAGTCTGTGACCCACACGCTAACACTTCCCTATTCATAAGTGATAGGAGCAGAATTAGGCCATTCGGCCCATCAAGTCTACTCCGCCATTCAATCATGGCTGATCTATCTCTCCCTCCTAACCCCATTCTCCTGCCTTCTCCCCATAACCCCTGATGCCTGCACTAATCAAGAATCTATCTATCTACTTCTGCCTTAAAAATATCCACTGACTTGGCCTCCACAGCCTTCTGTGGCAAAGAATTCCATAGATTCACCACCCTCTGACCAATGGAATTTCTCCTCATCTCCTTCCTAAAAGAACGCCCTTTAATCCTGAGGCTGTGACCTCTAGTCCTAGACTCTCCCACTAGTGGAAACATCCTCTCCACATCCACTCTATCCGAGCCTTTTACTGTTCGGTAAGTTTCAATGAGGTCCCCCCCTCATTCTTCTAAACTCCAGCGAGTACAGACCCAGTGCCGACAAACGCTCATCATAGGTTAACCCACTCAGAGCACCCGGAGAAAACCCACGCAGGTCACGGGGAGAACGAGCAAACTCCGTACAGACAGCACCCGTTGTCAGGTTCGAACCCGGGTCTCTGGCGCCGAGGCAACAACTCTACCGTTGTGCCGCCCTGTAAATTTAATTCACACATCAATAGACAATAGGTGCAGGAGGAGGCCATTCAGCCCTTCGAGCCAGCACCACCATTCAATGTGATCATGGCTGATCATCCCCAATCAGTACCTCGTTCCTGCCTTCTCCCCATATCCCCTGACTCCGCTATCTTTAAGAGCCCTATCTAGCTCTCTCTTGAAAGTATCCAGAGAACCGGCCTCCACCGCCCTCTGAGGCAGAGAATTCCACAGACTCACAACTCTCTGTAAGAAAAAGTGTTTCCTCGTCTCCGTTCTAAATGGCCGACCCCTTATTCTTAACCCGTGGCCCCTGGTTGTACAGCGAGCTCTTGAATTATGACCTAGTCAGAGTGATTCAACAATACAATCTTTACAAAGTCTGGAGGATGTTCTACTCTGGAATATAGAAGGATGAGAGGGGATCTTATTGAAACATATAAGATAATTAAGGGTTTGGACACGCTAGAGGCAGGAAACATGTTCCCAACATCCCCCAACATCGGGAACATGGGAAATTAAACGCTGTCATTCTGCAGGCGACTTGTGAAAATATCTTCACACTATCATCTCATCCAAACAAAGTCAGGATTCAAAATTGTCACTCCAGTTGCCTGCCAATTGTGTTGGATTGAAGTCATCCCTGATGTCCCAGCCAATTGTGACAGTGTTAGAGTCGCTGCCTCACAGAGACCCGGGTTCCATCCTGACCATGGGCGCTGTCTGTACGGAGTTTGCACGTTCTCCCCGTGACTTGCGTGGGTTTTCTCCGGGCGCTCCTGTCTCAATAGACAATAGGTGCAGGAGGAGGCCATTCGGCCCTTCGAGCCAGCACCGCCATTCAATGTGATCACGGCTGATCATCCCCAATCAGTACCCCCACACTTCAAAGACACGCATGTTTGTAGGTTCATTGGCTTCAGTAAAATTGTAAATTGTCCCACAATATGCAGGATAGAACTAGGGTGCGGGGAGATCGCTGGTCGGCGCAGACTCGTTGCCTCACTGTATCTCGAAACTGAACGAAATGAAATTTTTTACGATCTAACATTTGAATGACTTTACACTACAAGAACATGCTGAACTTGTTCATTTATGAACTGATGTGAGATGCTATCTCACAGTTTTGGCAGAGGCAAGGATGGTGGCCATTACATGTGGTGCATTTGTAACCAAGTAACGGTAGCGCAGCGGTAGAGTCGCTGCCTCACGGCGCCAGAGACCTGGGTTTGGTCCGGACTACTGGTGCTTGTTTGTATGTTCTCTCCGGGACCTGCGTGGGTTTTCTCCGGGCGCTCCGGTTTCCTCCCACACGTCAAAGACGTGCGGGTTTGTAGGTTAATTGGCTTGATGTATGTGTACATCAGGGGTGGGCAACCATGTTCTGCACAGGGGCCCAGGACGCATGTTTGCGAGCGGAGGGCGGGCATCACGCGTGCACACGGATCCCGCCCCCATCACGCCCCGGATGGCAGGCATCAAATCACGTGTGTTCACAGAAGGTAGACAAAAACGCTGGAGAAACTCAGCGGGTGAGGCAGCCTCTCGTGCAATCCTTGCATGTCTCACCCGCTGAGTGTCTCCAGCATTTTTTGTCTACCTTTGATTTTTCCAGCATCTGCAGTTCTTTCTTAAACGCGTTCACAGAAGGTGCGCGGGCGTGCTGGCGGCTTTGCGCAGGTCGCGGTGCAGCCGGAGCTCCGCGCTCGGCGCTTGGCGGGCCGGATTAGTACGGGAAAAAAAATCCGCTCGCGGTCCGGATCATTTCGGGTTACGGGCCGCATCCGGCCCGGGGGCCGCAGGTTGCCGGCCCCTGGTGTAAATGGTCCCGAGTGTGTGTAGGATAGTGTTAGTGTGCGGGGATTGCTGGTCGGCGCGGACTCGGTGGGCCTGTTTCCGCGCTGTATCTCTAGACTAAACAAAAAAAAAAGTGTCGCGCAAGCCAACATGATACTGATTAAATAAATGAAATCTCTGTGCCATTTGATTCTCGACTCAGTCCTTCCTGTACAATGTGAGCTTTAATAAGAATGCGAGCTGCCTTCGAGCAGTGTGAGTAATGAACCGTTCCTTTCATTAACTTTAGTGTGATTGCTAAAACATAGTTATGGTGACTGAACAAAAACTGTGTACCTCATTAATGCTGCGATAACGTGTGTTTTGTTAAAGTTTATTAAATCTTCAAGGTCCAGTATTATATTGGGTGGATGTAAATCTTAACTATCTTGCTTCTCCTCAAAGACCTGCGGTTGTCTTCTGATAGAATATCAGAACACTCACTCACTCACACACACACACACATGCTGTGGGCTAAGACACTCTCATCTTGAAAGCACTGAATAAATGACTGTGGCATGAAGGTCTTTCTGTTCCTCACCCTGCCGCTAATCAACTCCACTGCTTTGCGAAGGAACTGCTCGCAAAAACTAGACCTAGCTAGCTGTGTTGAAATTTTAGTTTAGTTGAGAGAAATAGGCCCTTCGGTCCACCGAGTCTGCACCAACCAGCGACCAATTTACATTTATGCCAAGCCAATTAACCTACAAACCTTTGGAGTGTGGGAGGAAACTGAAGATCGAGGAGAAAACCCACGCGGGTCACGGGGAGAACGTGCAAACGCCGTACAGACAGCGCCCGTAGTCAGGATCGAACCTGGGTCGAGAGGCAGCGACTCTACCGCTGCGCCACCGTGTCGCCCCGAATGTCAAGGAGCCTTGAATTGGAAGATGGTGAGTAAACTGAGAAATGCAGGTGACTGCAGGTGCTGAAATCTTGAGCAAATTATACAAAGTGCTGGAGGAACTCAGCGGGTCAGTCAGCGTCTATGGAGGGAATGGGCAGGTGATGGTTGGTGCCTTTAGATAGGCACCTGGTTCAGTTTAGTTTATTGCCACAAGTGCCGAGGTACAGTGAAAAGATTTTTCAAAGTCAAAGTCAGAGTAGCCTTTATTGTCATCGACCTTTCAGTCTGAACGAAATGTCGTTGCCTTGCAGTCATACATATAATAAAAAGGACAAAAAATTTACCACCCACCACAGTGAGTTCACCAGGCACCTCCTCGCTGTGATGAAAGGCAAAAGTCGTAAAGTTCTTGTCTCTTCCCTCCTTGTTCTCCCTCTGCTCCGAGGCGACCTGTGAGCTCCCGACCTGTCCTCTGAGGTCGGGTCACCGCTGCCGGCAGAACCACAGCTCCGATGTTTCCGCTGGAACGCTGCCCCAGCTCCATCCGCTATTAGGCCTCGGCGGAGACGGACACGTGGGATACGACAAGAGAAGTCGCACCCCCCCCCGAAGGAAGAGACCAAAAACACGTTGCTATCTATTGCTAATTTCATTCAATGGAAAGGTTACAATCGAGCCGTCCACAGTGGACAGATGCTTGGTAAATATTTAGTGCCAGGTAAAGTCCGATTAAAGATAGTCCGAGGGTCACAATATCCGAAGCCTGGATCGCCTCGGCGCAGAGGGAGAAGAAGAAGGGAAGAGACAAAGACTTAAGACTTTTGCCTCCATCACAGTGAGGAGTATTCAACTCACTGTGGTGGATGTTTTTTTGTGTGTTTTGTCATTTTTTACTATATGTAGGACTGCAAGGCAACAAGATTTCATTCAGAACGCAAGGTCTGAATGACAATAAAGGCTACTTTGACTACTTTGACTTCAATGAGGCAGATAGCAGCTCTCTGGTTGTGGTAGGACGGTTCAGTTGCCTGATAACAGCCGGGAAGAAACTGTCCCTGAATCTGGAGGTGTGTGTGCGTTTGTTTTCACACTTCTGTACCTCTTGCCCGAGGGGAGAGGGGAGAAGAGGGAGTGGCCAGGGTGCGACTGGTCCTTGATGATGCTGCTGGCCTTGCCGAGGCAGCGTGAGGTGTAGATGGAGTCAATGGAAGGGAGGTTGGTCTGTGTGATGGTCTGGGCTGCGTCCACAACTCTCTGCGATTTCTTGCGGGTCTTGGATGGAGCTGTTCCCCAAACCGTGCTGTGATGCAGCCCGATATAAAATGGGTCCCAACCCAAAATATCACATCCATATTCTCCAGGGATGCTGCCCGACCAGCTGAGCACATTGTGGCCGTTACAGCTCAGGAACAGAATGTGTGGAGATATGTTTTACACAGAGGGTGGTGGGTGCCTGGAACGTGCTGCATAAGGGGCGTTTAGATAGACACGTGCTTATGCAGGGAATGGAGGGAGACGGATCAGGTGCACGCAGTTTAGTTTAGGTTAGAAATACAGCGTGAAGCCAGACCCTTCGGCCCATTGAGACCGTGCTGGCCAGCGATCACCCGTACACTCGTTCTATCCGACACTCTCGGGACAATTTACAGAAGCTGATTGGACTATAAACCTGTACGTCTTTGGAATGCGGGAGGAAACCGGAGCACCCGGAGAAAACCCACGCAGGATCACGGAGAGAACGTGCAAACTCCGTACAGACAGCACCCGTGGTCAGGATTGAACCCGGGTCCCTGGCGCTGTGAGGCAGCAACTCTACCGCTGTGCCACTGATACCAGGACTCCAATGGTGAATTTTTCAAGGAGATACTAATTAAATGAGGTGAATTCCCAGTGATTTTGTAGCAATCGGGTGAAATATTTCAAGATATTAAGGAACTTGGGCAGCGAGGCCAGGATTGGACTCAGGTCCCTGGCGCTGTGAGGCAGCAAGGGCCTGTTCCTGCCCTGTGTTAGTTTTAGAGATACAGCACTGAAACAGGCCCTTCGGCCCACCGAGTCCGCACTGACCAGCGATCCCCGCACACTAACACTACCCTACACACGCTAGGGACATTTTGACATTTATACATTTACACCAAGCCAATTAACCTACAAACCTGTGTGTCCTTTGGAGTGTGGGAGGAAACCAGAGACCTCGGAGAAAACCCACGCAGGTCACGGGGAGAACGTACAAACTCCGTACACCCGTAGTCGGGATCGAACCCGGCGCTGCAAGCGCTGTGAGGCAGCGACTCTACCGCTGCGCCACCGTGCCACCCTGAAAGCAGACCCTTGTTCTATGTTCCACCTTCACAAAGCTGGGAGAGTTTGAACCAGGCTGCTGCAGAGTGCACTGTAGCTGCCAGGTTGTTGGGTTGCCAATGGCAACCTGCATACACACTCACCAATGCCAGCGGATAACTTGTGAAAACTATTCAATGTCCACGTCCAGGTTTCCGAGCTTCCTCCAGGGAATCTTCTCGTTTCCACCGGTGGGAGAGTCCAAGACTAGGGGTCAAAGCCTCAGAATTAATGGATGTTCTTTTAGGAAGGATAGATAGATTCTTGATTAGTACGGGTGTCAGAGGTCATGGGGAGAAGGCAGGAGAATGGGGTTAGGAGGGAGAGATAGATGAGGGAGAGCCATGAGTTGTGAGTCTGTGGAATTCTCTGCCTCCTACAAAATTCTTAAGCGGTTGGACAGGCTAGATGCAGGAAGATTGCTCCTGATGTTGGGGAAGTCCAGGACAAGGGGTCACAGCTTAAGGATAAGGGGGAAATCCTTTAAAACCGAGATGAGAAGAACATTTTTCACACAGAGAGTGGTGAATCTCTGGAACTCTCTGCCACAGAGGGTAGTTGAGGCCACACAGTTCATTGGCTATATTTAAGAGGGAGTTAGATGTGGCCCTTGTGGCTAAGGGGATCAGGGGGTATGGAGAGAAGGCAGGTACGGGATACTGAGTTGGATGATCAGCCATGATTATATTGAATGGCGGTGCAGGCTCGAAGGGCCGAATGGCCTACTCCTGCACCTAATTTCTATGTTTCTATGTTTCTATTTGAATCAATTATTTACTATTCATGAACAGTTTATTTTATTAAAAACGTGCATGTATTGTTCACAGTACATCCTTACATTCTAATATCCTCACATATGCTACGATTGCTTTCATAGGTCGAGGTGTTGAGGAATTTCTATGTTTCTATGTTTACACACACATACAAACACACACTAGGGGCAATTTCCAATTTGCAGAAGCCAATTAACCTGCAAACCTGCGCGTCTTTGGAACGTGGGAGGAAACCGGAGCGCCCGGAGAAAACCCACCGGGAAGAACGTGCAAACTCCGTACAGATATTCTACTGATCAACGTTTATACTTCAGTCTGCTTGGGGAATTAGCACCTTGTGTTTTGTGGGAATGAGCAGAGCGGCATTTTCATCGCCCGTGTAACCGCTCTTCAACGGGGCTGTCGTGAACAGGCATTCGAGGCATTCAGCGGTCAGAGTGCAACTTGTTCTTTCTTTCGACGCTCCTGCCTGCCAGACACACGTGGCAAGCTCGTTACCCTGCCTCCATTATCCGCAGCTCCTCCGAGGAGATTAATACTTCGCCCTCTGTGGATTGCTGTGTTACCAGTATATTTAGTCTAGTTTAGTTTAGAGGTACAGCACGGAAACAGGCCCTTCGGCCCACCGGGTCCGTGCTGACCAGCGATCACCGCACCCTAACACTATCCTACACACACTGCGGATGATTTAACATTTTATACTGTGGAATTCTCTGCCTCAGAGGCCGGTTCTCTGGATACTTTCAAGAGAGAGCTAGATAGGGCTCTTAAAGATAGCGGAGTCAGGGGATATGGGGCGAAGGCAGGAGCGGGGTACTGATTGGGGATGATCAACAATGATCGCATTGAATGGCAGTGCTGGCTCGAAGGGCCGAATGGCCTCCTCCTGCACACATTGTCTATTGTCTATTGCCTATTCTAAACCAAGCCAATTAACCTACAAACCTGTACGTCTGTGGAGTGTGGGAGGAAACCGAAGAACTCGGAGAAACCTTGCTGGCGCAGCGGTGGAGTTCCTGGGATGTCAGGACTTTCATATGAAGAAAGACTGGATAGACTCGGCTTGTACTCGCTAGAATTTAGAAGAATGAGGGGGGATCTTATAGAAACTTACAAAATTCCTAAGAGGTTGGACAGGCTAGATGCAGGAAGATTGTTCCCGATGTTGGGGAAGCCCAGAATAAGGGGTCACAGTTTAAGGATAAGGAGGAAATCCTTTAGGACCGAGATGAGAAAAACATTTTTCACACAGAGAGTGGTGAATCTGTGGAATTCTCAGCCACAGAAGGTAGTTGAGGCCACACAGTTCATTGGCTGTATTTAAGAGGGAGTTAGATGTGGCCCTTTGTGGCTAAAGGGATCAGGGTGTATGGAGAGAAGGCAGGGTTGGGATACTGAGTTGGATGATCAGCCATGATCATATTGAATGGCGGTGCAGGCTCGAAGGGCCGAATGGCCTCTACTCCTGCACCTATGTTTCTATGTGTCTTACAGCGCCAGAGACCAAGGTTTGCCACTGACTACAGGGGCTGTCTGTACACAGTTTGCACGTTCTCCCCGTGACCTGTGTGAGTTTTCCCCAGGCGCTCCGGGTTCCTCCCACACTCGAACGATGAAATGCTGCTGTTGGATTACAAGTTTTACAGAGTGGGGCGTTTGTAGTGGGTGATTGTGGATCCACTACTGAGACCAGGCTTGCGCGACATCTTGCATTTATCTTGTTAATTATCTCAACATATTTCTAAACCATTTTCAAGAGCAATAAAGTCCTTTACCGCAGCTCGCTTTATTATTATTGCACTGACTTGTCTAACTAATTAACTGCACGAAGCAAAGCCTCCGTTAGGTAGTTAAATGCCATCCTGTGCATATTTTACAGACTCGATCCACTCTAGGAATGATTGCGTCTTTAATGGGAACATCAACCAATGGATCTCTTGAGATTCAGGTGCAAAGTTCTGCCGATGCTGTAAACATGAGCCAAAACTTCCCAACATGTGTCGGGAATACTCAGCGGGTTAGGCAGCATCTTTGGAGGAAACTGCTCCACGTAGACAGCACCCGTGGTCAGGATCGAACCTGGGACTCTGGCGCTGTGAGGCAGCAGCTCTACCCACTGATAACGGTGGCTTCATAGAGACAGGCCAATGTCAGAGCTGGACGCACGCAGTCTCTTGCCCAGAGTAGGGTATTCAAGGATCATAGGACATAGGTTCAAGGTGAAGGGGGAAAGATTGAATAGGAATCTGAGGGGTAACCTTTTCACACAGAGGGTGGTGGGTGTAAGGAACAAACAGCAAGAGGAGGTAGTTGAGGCTGGGACTATCCCAACGTTTAAGAAACAGTTAGACAGGTACTCATTTTTTCTAATCCTGGGATGTCAGGACTTTCATATGAAGAAAGACTGGATAGACTCGGCTTGTACTCGCTAGAATTTAAAAGATTGAGGGGGGATCTTATAGAAACTTACAAAATTCTTAAGGGGTTGGACAGGCTAGATGCAGGAAGATTGTTCCCGATGTTGGGGAAGTCCAGCAAAAGGGGTCACAGCTTAAGGATAAGGACCGAGATGAGAAAAACATTTTTTACACAGAGAGTGGTGAATCTGTGGAATTCTCTGCCACAGAAGGTAGTTGAGGCCACAGTTCATTGGCTACATTTAAGAGGGAGTTAGATGTGGCCCTTGTGGCTAAAGGGATCAGGGGGTATGGAGAGAAGGCAGGTACAGGATACTGAGTTGGCCATGATCATATTGAATGGCAGTTCAGGCTCGAAGGGCCGAATGGCCTACTCCTGCACCTATTTTCTATGTTTCTATGTTTCTATGTACATGGATAGAACAGGTTTGAAGGGATCTGGACCAAACACAGGCAGGTGGGACTAATGTAGATGGGACATGTTGGCAGGTGTGGGCAAGTTGGGCCGAATGGCCTGTTTCCATAAGTTATGACTCTAATAGTGATGTTCAACTGGTATCTGAAAGGGTGGTGAATCTGTGGAATTCTTTGCCACAGAAGGCAGTGGAGGCCACAAGTCAGTGGATATATTTAAGGCAGAGATAGATAGATTCTTGATTAGTACGGGTGTCAGAGGTTATGGGGAGAAGGCAGGAGAATGGGGCTAGGAGTGAGAGATAGATCAGCCATGATTGAATTGCGGAGTAGACTTGATGGGCCGAATGGCCTAATTCTGCTCCTATAACATATGATCTTATGAAAGTAGGTTTTGTCGAGTATTTATTCCATTTGCTTCATGATAAATTCATACTCATATTTCATACGGATATATTCATAAGGATATATAACATGCCTCGCTACAAACTTCATGTCGTTGGCTCCAAATGATGTCCATTTGCTTCAGGGAATATGGTGTTTAAGAAGGAACTGCAGATGCTGGAAAATCGAAGGTAGACAAAAATGCTGGAGAAACTCGGCGGGTGCAGCAGCATCTATGGAGCGAAGGAAATAGGCAACGTTTAAGGAAATAGGCAACGTTTAAGGAAATAGGCAACGTTTAAGGAAATAGGCAACGTTTAAGGAAATAGGCAACGTTTAAGGAACGTTTAAGGAAATAGGCAACGTTTAAGGAAATAGGCAACGTTTAAGGAAATAGGCAACGTTTAAGGAAATAGGCAACGTTTAAGGAAATAGGCAACGTTTCGGGCTGAAACCCAAGGGGTTTCAGCCCGAAACGTTGCCTATTTCCTTCACTCCATAGATGCTGCTGCACCCGCTGAGTTTCTCCAGCATTTTTGTGTGCCTGCTTCAGGGATGGTGCTGTTCCTCTGCTTATCTGATTTGTGTACATGAGTAATCTCAGTCTATCCCTTGACAAGCGAGGATCTTGCCTGGACACAGGACATCTCCCGTGGTTTTGAAGTGTGCGCCGCATCCTAGTTGCTAACAAGCTCGCTCTATTTCGGGAGTGTCGAACACGTCAAGGCCACGGCGAGGATTGTCACGCCTGTAGAGTTTTCATGTCGACTCTCTGGATCAGCGGCAGAGAATCACCCTGCTGTGTTGTTGCAGGAGTGGGAGGCGGAACCGACGCGCCACAAATCACCGCTGGGAATACATCGCCTCTCGATTCATCAAGCACAAGCTAGACTTAAAACATGATTAAAGGAAATCTTTTGCTATGTTAAAATTAGACTCATGAAACGCAGTAGAAAAAAATTGCCAGCAAAATGACATTGGTAAAACTACATTGAATTACATATAGAAACATAGAAACATAGAAATTAGGTGCAGGAGTAGGCCATTCGGCCCTTCGAGCCTGCACCGCCATTCAATATGATCATGGCTGATCATCCAACTCAGTATCCCGTACCTGCCTTCTCTCCATACCCTCTGATCCCCTTAGCCACAAGGGCCACATCTAACTCCCTCTTAAATATAGCCAATGAACTGTGGCCTCAACTACCCTCTGCGGCAGAGAGTTCCAGAGATTCACCACTCTCTGTGTGAAAAAAGCTCTTCTCATCTCGGTTTTAAAGGATTTCCCCCTTATCCTTAAGCTGTGACCCCTTGTCCTGGACTTCCCCAACATCGGGAACAATCTTCCTGCATCTAACCTGTCCAACCCCTTAAGAATTTTGTAAGTTGCTATAAGATCCCCTCTCAATCTCCTAAATTCTAGAGAGTATAAACCAAGTCTATCCAGTCTTTCTTCATAAGACAGTCCTGCCATCCCAGGAATCAGTCTGGTGAACCTTCTCTGCACTCCCTCTATGGAATTAAGACCTGTTCCAGCTGCTACGGTCAGGCAAACGCCTCTGTTGCCATGCTGTGAGATCGGAGAGGTTGAGAAGGAGTTTCTTCCCGGAGGCCATTAGGACTGTAAACTCCTATCTCACCAGGGGCTAACTTGGTAACTGAACCATTCCACTACTTTTTTTAAATTGCAGTTTTTTTTCCTTTTTCCTTCCGCCCACAATATGTAATATGTAAAAGAATATGTGATTCTGTTCCATTCTGTTTGTAGTTTGTTTGTCTGTTTCTCTTTCTGCACAAAGTCCGCGAGCATTGCCACTTTTCATTCACTGCACATCTTGTATGTGTACGTGACGAATAGACTTGACTTGAGAAGGAACTGCAGATGCTGGAAAAATCGAAGGTAGACAAAAATGCTGGAGAAACTCAGCGGGAGAGGCAGCATCTATGGAGCGAAGGAATAGGTGGCGTTTCGGGTCGAGACCCTTCTTCAGACTGATGTGGTGGTGGGGAGGGGCGGGAAGAAGAAAGGAAGAGGTGGAGACAGTGGGCTGTGGGAGAGCTGGGGAGGGGAGGGGAAAGAGGGAGAAAGCAGGGACTACCTGACATTTATAGAAGTCAATGTTCATACCGCTGGGGTGTAAACTTCCCAAGCGAAATACGAGGTGCTGCTCCTCCAATTTACGGTGGGACTATGATTGGTTTGGCATGACTTGACAATTAAGACATGATGAGATTGACTCCATCCACTGTGCACAGTTGCCGAGGAGAAGGAGCCAACATCGTCACAGACTTGACCCTGTCCCACCGCGGCCATTCCTTCTTTTCCCCGCTCCCATCCGGCAGAAGGTGCAGAAGCTTGAAATCGTGCACCACCAGACTCAGGAACACCTTCTTCCCCTCTGTTATCAGGTTTCTGAACGGTCCTTCCATAAGCTAGGGTACTGTCCGATTCACCTCTACCCCATCTCGAACGCTGGACCTGCTATTTAGTTTATTGTCACGTGTGCCGAGGTACAGTGAAAAGCTTTTGTTACGTGCTAATCAGTCAGCGACAATTGAGCCCTTTACAGTGTACAGCTACATGATAAGGGAATAACGTTTAGTGCAAGGTAAAGTCCGATCAAAGATAGCCTCATGGTCTCCAATGATGTAGATAGTAGTTTAACACTGCTCTCTGGTTGTGGTAGGATGATTCAGTTGCCTGAT
This sequence comes from Leucoraja ocellata, assembly GCA_036785375.1. Lineage (NCBI taxonomy): Eukaryota > Metazoa > Chordata > Chondrichthyes > Rajiformes > Rajidae > Leucoraja > Leucoraja ocellata. The sequence goes on from JAWMAR010000049.1 coordinate 2,552,087, forward strand.
AACAGCCGGGAAGAAACTGTCCCTGAATCTGGAGGTGTGTGCGTTCGTTTTCACACTTCTGTACCTCTTGCCCGACGGGAGAGGGGAGAAGAGGGAGTGGCCGGGGTGAGACTGGTCCTTGATGATGCTGCTGGCCTTGCCGAGGCAGCGTGAGGTGTAGATGGAGTCGAGGGTCTGAGGAAGAGTCTTGACCCGAAACGTTGCCTATTTCCTTCACTAGGTTGCCTATTTCCTTCGCTCCATAGATGCTGCCGCACCCACCGAGTTTCTCCAGCACTTTTGTCTACCCCCGATAACTTTTGGCATCTTATTGAGAATATGCGGCCAGTTAATTTTTATAGATGTTTGCATTAAGTCAGAATGACCAAGAATTTTGTTTTGGAGAGTGTACAATTACAGCTATTTCCGTGCTTCCTTTACAAAAAAAGTAAGTGCGGCATTTGTAGCCCAGTTATAATTAAGGCTGACTTGATAAGTTCAGTATATGACATTTATGCTAGTTAAAACGACCATTCTAATGATAGATGCGCAGCCTTGTTCAATGAGTAATGAATATATTGATGTGTACTGCAAGCCTGCTAGGCCATAAAAGTGTCAGTGTGTGCACAGTTTGGGCTAATGTGCATTTAAAACGTACTTAATGACCTTATTTTTAAAATGTAACCGTGAGCTTTGGTTATGCAAATTGATACTGGCGGGTAATTGGGCAAATTTGTTGCTCAACGATCAGGGAATGTTATATGTTTATGTAAATAACGGATTTATATGAGAAGGCTTCTATTTATAACTGTATCCGAGGCAACTTTTTCACTCAGGTTCTGCTTTAGGAGCGGAGACAATGATGGCTTTTGAAACGCATTTGACAATAGATAATAGGTGCAGGAGTCGGCCATTTGGCCCTTCGAGCCAGCACCGCCATTCAATGTGATCATGGCTGATCATCCCCAATCAGTACCCCGTTCCTGCCTTCTCCCCTGACTCCGCTATCGTTAAGACCCCTTTCTAGCTCTCTCTTGAAAGTATCCAGAGAACTGGCCTCCACCGCCCTCTGAGGCAGAGAATTCCACAGACTCACCACTCTCTGTGAGAAAAAGTATTTCCTCGTCTCCGTTCTAAATGGCTTACTCCTTATTCTTAAACTGTGTGGCCCCTGGTTCTGGGCGGATATATGTTTAGAGTGGATGTGGAGAGGGTGTGTCCACTAGTGGGAGAGTCCACAACCAGAGGGCACAGCCTCAGAATTAAAGGACGTTCCTTAAGGCAGGAGATGAGGGAGAATTTCTTTAGACAGAGGCTGGTGAATCTGTGGACTTTTATGCCACAGTAGGCTGTGGAGGCCAAGTCAGTGGATAGTTTTAAGGCTGAGATAGATAGATTCTTGATTAGTACGGGTGTTAGGGGTTACGGGGAGAAGGCAGGAGAATGCGGTTAGGAGGGAGAGATAGATCAGCCATGATTGAATAACAGATAAGACTTGATGGGCCAAAGGGCCTAATTCTACTATCACTTGATCTTATGAAGGTAGACAAAAATGCTGGAGAAACTCAGCGGGTGAGGCAGCATCTATGGAGCGAAGGTGGAGGTGACATTTCGGGTCGAGATCCTTCATCAGACCTCCACTGGCCTGTCCTCCACAGCCGTCTGTGGCAATGAATTCCACAGATTCACCACCCTCTGACTAAAGGAATTCCTCCTCATCTCCTCGTCGTCGTAGCTCTTTGAGCCAATTTGCTGGCCGTAGTACCACTTGCCGCCAACTCCTTGCTGAAGCAGTTCCTAAGGCCAATTGTCACCGACATAGCGGCTTCCAATTCCTTTCCATCGGCATCTTGCAGCCTTGGGGCACTACATGCTGGAGCCAGGATTTTGATGATGAGAATTAAACTGAGTGCATTTGCAACATGTTCTCTGTAAACTCCGCCACTGTGCCAGCTGTAAATGGTGGAGGAATAGGGCAAGGAATTCAGTCTCAGCTTTAGTTTGGGTAACACATGCAATGAGTAGGGAAGGAACTGCAGCTGCCTGTTTATGCCGAAGATAGAGTCAAAGTGCCGGAGTGACTCAGCGGGACGGGCAGCATCCCTGGAGAGAAGGAATGGGTGACTGTTGTGTAATGAGACCCACACACAGGGTCTCCGACATGAGGCGTGAGTTCGTATCCCACTTCTGACACCATGTTGTGTAATGAGACACACACACACACACAGGAGCAACTACTCACAGTCTTAATTGTAACACAAGCGGAGGAAACATTACACGCTATCGTCCCCATGGCCAGCATCAAGTCTGGCTGTGAGATGGTGATGTGCTGTTATCAATAGTCCGGGATTGGGATGAAGATCCGGACTGTACTCCATATGGAATGTGCAGCATGCATTATATGTGTGGTGATAGTAGGTATGTTACAAAACCTACCTGAATGGTCATTAGGAATCTGCCCTCAGCCATGTCGGCGATTTTGGCGCTGTTTGGAGGGGGCGGGTTTTAAACGTGATTTTTACTAGGCTGTACTAATCGCACATGTTCAGCCTAGTAAATCATTAACGAAAAATCGCTGCAAGACCCGGTCGCAAAAGGTATTATTAGTTTTATAGGCCTCGATAATATAGTTCTAATAGTTTTAAAATTACTCTCTGATTCCGCAACCTCTCGCAGCCCCAGGGTTTTATAAAGCAAACAATTAAAGGTATGTACCTTATTTTTACATTAAATGGGGCATATATATAACCCTATATATCAAGTTATCTATAGCGAGTGGTTCATTTTGGGCTTTTTATATCCCGCAGTATTTTTCTCGGCATTTGAGGGCACTAATCCAGCGCTATGTCAATGTTCTAAACCAGCGCGTTCCACATGAACCCACTAGAAAGCCGATTTAAATGGGCATTTATTTACAGCAATTGAACACTAAATTCCTTCCATTTGGCCTATAAATTAATGTAAATTAGATATAAAAATCATGTTATATTGTGAATTATTTGTGAATAATCTTTGGACACTTAGGCTATTTAAAAATGTTAATCTTTCCTTAAGAAATGGGCGTTTGACTATCCAAGATCACAGCTTTTTTGTAATGTCCATTGAAAATCAATAGGGAACAAGATGCTAATTTCCGAGTATGAAAATGGTCATAACTTTTTTAATACTTGAGATATGAAAGTGAATTTGGTGTCAAATTAAACTTATTGTTATGCTTTATCTGATGGGATAAATTGCAGACTTGATTTTTTAAATCTCAAAATTTTGTAACATTGCTAGTGATAGCTACACAGTGAAGGCAGGCTAATACGGTTAATCGACAGTGACGTTTCGGGTCGAGACCCTTCTTCAGACTCTCGACCCGAAACGTCACCCATTCCTCTCTCCAGAGATGCTGCCTGTCCCGCTGAGTTATTGGGCTGTCCCACTTGGGCGACCTAATTGGCCAGTTTAGAAGAGTTTGAAAAAATGACATGTTGAAGACCTCCTTCAACTCTGTTGAAGACCAGCTACAACTAGCTACGACTAACTTCGGGTAAATTGGACACCGAATAGTGGAGAGTGAAGACCACCTCTTTCGACCTCCCTTCGACTATGATGAAGACTATCTATGACAACCTTCGACTACCCTCGGTTATCTACGACTAACATGCCGACCTACTACGACCTACCTCGACTAAACCTACGAGTAAAAAAAGTATCGATTTTTTTCCATGGCGACCTTTTTTTACTCGCGGGCATTTTTCGGCACGTTGAAAAATACACCGCGACCTAGCTGAGGCCTCGAGTACGCGGAGACCACTCGTGAGCATGAAGGAGAGTTACAAAGACCTCCTACAACCTCGTGTCGACCATGCTGCGAGTATGAGTCGAGGGCAAACTGGCCAGAACTCGCGGATTAGGTCGCCCAAGTGGGACAGGCCCTTTACTCCAGCATTCTGTGTCTAGTATATAATGAGTGTCAGATGCTTTAACTGGGAGCGTGTGTGTGTGAACTTCCATCCAAGTTACTTTCAGAAGCAATATTTAAGTTTCATCGTTTGATTCCCGTTTTTTTTTCTTTCACCATCTGTTTTGCTTATTAACAAGATTCAGTAACAATGAGATAATTTGGACTCTTGAAGGTAAATTGTCCCTCCTGTGGGAATCTAAATATAGAAGGCACAATGTCAGGCAAAGGGGCTGCCAATTATGATGGAAGCAAGGTGTTTATTTCCTAACAGATGGTAAAAAATCTTCACCCCAGAGAAGTGAGTCCTTCAAAATATTCAACGCTGAGGACGCAAGAATTTTGTACTGACAGCACCGACTACGGGTGCTGTCTGTACGGAGTTTGCACGTTCTCCAGATGACCTGCACGGGTTTCCTCCCAACACTCCGTACAGGTTTAGAAACATGGACAATAGGTGCAGGAGGAGGCCATTCGGCCCTTTGAGCCAGCACCGCCATTCAATATGATTACGGCTGATCATCTAAAATCAGTACCCCGTTCCTGCTTTTTCTGCATATCCCTGGATTCTGTTAGCCTTGAGCCATACCTAACTCTCCATTGGATTAGCCTCCACTGCCTTCTGAGGCAGGGAATTCCACAGATTCACAACTCTCTGGGTGAAAAAGTCTTTCCTCATCTCAGTCCGAAATGGCCCACCCTTTATTCTTAAACTGTGACCCCCTGCTTCTGGACTCCCCCGAACATCGGGGACATTTTTCCTGCATCTAGCCTGTCCCATCCCTTAATAATTTTACAAGAAGAAAAATAATATTGAAGGATCTTGAACAAAGCACGGCAAATTATCTAGAGGGTGTGGCTTTAAGGTGGGAGGGGCTATGTTTAAAGGAGATGTTTAAAGGGGGCAGGTTTTTTTTATACAGAGGGTGGTGAGTGTGTGGAACGTGCTGCCAGGGTTGGCAGGTTCATTGGCCCCTGCTGTATGTGTGTGTGTGTGTGTGTGTGTGTGTGTGTGTGTGTGTGTGTGTGTGTGTGTGTGTGTGTGTGTGTGTGTGTGTGTGTGTGTGTGTGTGTGTGTGTGATAGCATTAGTGTGCGGGGATCGCTGGTCGGCACGGCCTCGGTGGGCCGAAGGGCCAGTTTACGCGCTGAATACAATATTTCTACAACAACACAATCACACTGCTGAACTCGGAGTCCCGCCGATAGATTTCTCCGGTCCCTCCGTCCCCATTGTTTAATTATTCTGTATTTTTTGATTATTCTGTATCTTCTCTCTTTCTATTTTTATTTTTTATTTTATTTTTTTAATTTCTTTATCCACAACTACTACGGACTGACGCAAAACTGCGTTTCGTTGTACTCATACTTGTATTTGTGCGATGACATTAAAGTTGAATTGAATTGAATCTCTAAACCAAACTGTTTGGAGCGCTGGAAGATGTCAGGGGGTCAGGCAGCATCTGCGGAGAGAATGGGACAGGCGACGTTTTAGGTCGGGACCATATAACCATATAACCATATAACAATTACAGCACAGAAACAGGCCATCTCGACCCTTCTAGTCCGTGCTGAACACATAATCTCCCCTAGTCCCATATACCTGCGCTCAGACCATAACCCTCCATTCCCTTCCCATCCATATAACTATCCAATTTAAACCCTTGGAGTTGTGGGGGAAGAAAGCTGGGGGGGGGGGGGGGGGGGGCAGAACGGAGTTTGGCAAGTGATAGGTGGGGGGGGAGAGGGGAAGGAGAAGGGATAGAAGTCAAATATGAGACGGAGATGGAAAATGAATGGCAGGAAGGAAAAGGAACAGTTGTTTAAGAAGGAACTGCAGATGCTGGAAAATGGAAGGTAGACAAAAGTGCTGGAGAAACTCAGCGGGTGCAGCAGCATCTGTGGAGCGAAGGAAATAGGCAACGTTTCGGGCCGAAACCCAAAGGAAATAGGCAACGTTTCGGGTCGAAACCCGAAGGGTTTCGGGCCGAAACGTTGCCTATTTCCTTCGCTCCATAGATGCTGCTGCACCCGCTGAGTTTCTCCAGGAAAAGGAACAGGGTGGACACAAAATACTGGAGTAACACAGCGGGCGAGGCAGCATCTCTGGAGAGAAGGAATGGGCGACATTTCGGGTCGAGACCCGGAAGACTCATCTATTCCTCTCCTGATTTTATACACCTCATCCTCCTGCGCTCCAAGGAATGGAGTCCCAGCCTACTCAACCTCTCCCTGTAGCTCGCACCCTCCAGTCCTGGCAACATCCTCGTAAATCTTCTCTGCGCCCTTTCCAGCTTGCCGACATCTCTCCTACAACGCGGTGCCCAGACCTGAGCACAAACACTCTCTTATACATGTTCAATTTAATTCAATTGCAGACTGGGTGAGATTTCTCTGTTCCAAATATATACTGATTGATATCTGTGCAAACATGAAGCAAAAGATGTTAGTTTCCCTCGGTGATTCATATCTGATTGTGTTGCCTAATGAAAGAGAATTTACCACATAGTGAAACTGAATTAGGAGACCTAATGATCTCGTACGTGACAATTTGTGAGCAGGTTATTTGTGGCTGCAGTTGTACATTTTGCCTGTCGAAGTCCCATTGTGGGGTGAGACACTTTTAATTTGGGTTTTTTTGATCAAGCAGGATCATGCAGTTTCTATCCCGAGCTGATGTACTTTCATAAATAGCCTGCCGCCTGGTGCAAGATAACTAGAGCGACTGGTCACGGGTGGGAAACGAGGTTCCGAATAGTGGGAAATTGCTGCAGTCATTATTGCTTCATTGCCTCACACTCTCCTCATCTCGCCCCGCACACTCACGCGCGCACACACTCACACACACACACTCTCACACACGCATACTCACGCACACACATGCGCGCACTCTCACACGCACGCACGCACATGCACACACACGCACGCACACACACGCACACTCTCACACACACGCAGTCTCACACACGCACACACTCACACACACGCAGTCTCACACACGCATACTCACGCACACACACGCGCACACACGCAGTCTCACACACGCAGTCTCACACACGCAGTCTCACACACACGCAGTCTCACACACACGCACTCACACACGCATACTCACGCACACACATGCGCGCACACTCACACATGCACAGACTCTCACACACACACTCTCTCAAACACACACACACACTCACATGCACTCTCACACACATGCAATCTCACACTCACACACGCACGCACGCACACACATGCTCACACACACTCACAGACACACGACTCACACACATTCTCTCACACACACACACACGCACACAACACACACACACACACACACACACACACACACACACACACACACACACACACACACACACACACACACACACACACACACACACACACACACACACTCCCCTCTCCCGTCAGACAAGAGGTACAGAAGTGTGAAAACGCACACCTCCAGATTCAGGGACAGTTTCTTCCCGGCTGTTATCAGGCAACTGATCCATCCCACCACAACCAGAGAGCGGTCCTGAACTACTATCTACCTCATTGGTGACCCATGGACTATCCTTGATCGGACTTTGCTGGCTTTACCTTGCACTGAACGTTATTCCCTTATCATGCATCTATCTCGATTGTAATCATGTATTGTCTTTCTGCCGACTGAGAGGTGAACTGTCCAGCACCCTAGCTTGTGGTACTGTCCGATTCACCTCTACCCCATTGCGGACATTGGACTTTGTCTGTGGAACTGCTGTGCTACAATGCTGAGACTATATTCTGCACTCTGTATCTTGCCCTTTGCTCCACCTATTGGACTGGAGTTTGTGCTGATTGTATTTATGTTTGCGATTATACGATTCAATGTAGTTAGCATGAAAAACAAAGTACAGTACACTTAGACACACAGCATGGAAACAGGCCCTTCAGCCCAACCTGCCCAACCTGCCCACACCGATCAACATGTGACAATTATAAACCTAAAACATGAGCCTAGATTCCGCTAACGCTATTTTTTGGGGGAGTCCAGAACCAGGGGTCACAGTTTAAGAATAAGGGGTAAGCCATTTAGAACGGAGATGAGGAAACACTTTTTCACACAGAGAGTTGTGAGTCTGTGGAATTCTCTGCCTCAGAGGGTGGTGGAGGCAGGTTCTCTGGATGCTTTCAAGAGAGAGATAGATAGGGCTCTTAAAAATAGTGGAGTCAGGGGATATGGGGAGAAGGCAGGAACGGGGTACTGATTGGGGATGATCAGCCACGATCACATTGAATGGCGGTGCTGGCTCGATGGGCCGAATGGCCTACTCCTGCACCTAATGTCTATTGTCTATTGTCTATTTATGAAGAGTTCACCTGATAATTCTTGATAATTAGTGTACACTAGGTCTAACCTACACACACTGGGGACAATTTACAATATTACAAAGCCAATTAACCTACAAACCTGCACGTCTTTGGAGTGTGTGGGAGGAAATGTGTGGATTTAAGAGAGAGTTAGATAGAGCTCTAGGGGCTAGTGGAGTCAAGGGATATGGGGAGAAGGCAGGCACGGGTTATTGATAGGGGACAATCAGCCATGATCACAAGGAATAGCGGAGCTGGCTCGAAGGGCCGAATGGCCTCCTCCTGCACCTATTTTCTATGTTTCTATGAAATCGGAGCACCCGGAGAAAACCCACGCAGGTCACGGGGAGAACGTACAAACTCCGTAGAGACAGCACCCGTAGTCGGGATCGAACCCGGGTCTCTGGCGCTGCGGGACAGTAACTCTACCGCTGCGCCACCGTGCCGCCCGTTCTTGCATGCTAACCAGTCAGCGGAAAGACAATACATGATTACAATCGAGCCGTCCACAGTGTACAGATACATGATAAAGGGAATCACGTTTAGTGCAAGATAAAATATAGACCGAGGGTCTCCAATGAGGTAGATGTCAGCTCAGGACCGCTCTCTGGTTGTGGTAGGATGGTTCAGTTGCCTGGTAACAGCTGGGAAGAAACTGTCCCTGAATCTGGAGGTGCCCGTAGTCAGGATGGAACCCGGGTCTCTGGCGCTGTGAGGCAGCAACTCTACCGCTGCGCCACCGTGCCGCTGAATCCGGTGAAGATTGATGCTAAACTGGTTCAAAATTACATTTGAAAGGCGAAACAACTATTTCATGAACGCTGTGAAGGATTTGCTTTTTTATTACTGTACACAGATTTAATTTACACCCAACAAGAGCAGGTCAGGGCAGTTTAATCTGTACTTTGTTGTTTTTCCACTGATCTCATTATAAAATGATCAATACAGCTTAGGATGTCGGCAGCAAATGATTCACTCTCTACCTGGGAAACTCTTCGCAGTGTTAGTTCAGTCAGGGCTTTCTCCAGACAGATACGGTTTCGAGTGGTAGACTGCTGGGCTGTGGCCTTGTCTAATGCGTACTGAAGTGAAGAGACTGATTTGCCGCGCGGGCACAGCGCCGGAGATCCTGACAACAGGTGCTCTCTGTGTGGAGTTTGCATGTTCTCCCCCGGTTCCTGCATGGGTTTTCTCCGAGTTCTCCGGTTTCCTCCCACACTCCAAAGACGAACAGATTTGTAGCTGAGTTGGCTTGGTATAAGTGTAAATTGTCCCTTGTGTGGGCGAGGGAGTGTTAAAGCCCTGTCCCACTGTACGAGTTCATTCCAAGAGTTCTCCCCTGATTCGAACTCGGAGATTTACGGTAATGGCCGCTCGTCGGTACTCGGGGCTCTCGTGGACGTTTTTCAACATGTTGAAAAATCTTCACGAGTCTTCCCGTGCTTACCTGCCGTTAGCGAGTCTTCCCGAGTACCTGCCGTTAGCGTTACGAGCCGCTAAGAGACGTCCCCGAGCTCCGACGTACCCGCTACGTTCATTCTCCGTGCTTACCACGAGTTTGATTTTTGTTTTAAACTCGGGAGAGCTCTTGGAATGAACTCGTACAGTGGGACGGGGTTATTAGTGCACGGGGATCGCTGGTCAGCATGGACTCTCTCGGTGGTCCTCTTTCCGCGCTGTTGGATTCATGTCTAGTCTTTCCGCTGACTGGTTAGCACGCAACAAAACCTCCGTAAGCGTGACTAACAAATTCAACTCCACTCAACTTCTAGACTCTGCGGTCTACGTTCTCAACTCATGCCTTGGACCAACATGTAGAAACCGCAGATACTTGTTTAGACCAAAGATGAACGCAAAGCGCTGGAGTAACTCAACGGGACAGGCGGCATCTCTGGTGAAAAAGGACAGGTGACGGCTCTTCAGGAATGAAACATTCCACTTTCGGTCTGAAGAAGGGTCTCGACCTGAAACGTAGAAACATAGAAACATAGAAATTAGGTGCAGCAGTAGGCCATTCGGCCCTTCGAGCCTGCACCGCCATTCAATATGATCATGGCTGATCATCCAACTCAGTATCCCGTACCTGCCTTCTCTCCATACCCCCTGATCCCCTTAGCCACAAGGGCCACATCTAAATCCCTCTTAAATATAGCCAATGAACTGGCCTCAACTACCCTCTGTGGCAGAGAGTTCCAGAGATTCACCACTCTCTGTGTGAAAAAAGTTCTTCTCATCTCGGTTTTAAAGGATTGAAACGTCTCCAATTCAATCCTAGGTAGACAAAAGTGCTGGAGAAACTCAGTGGGTGCAGCAGCATCTATGGAGCGAAGGAAATAGGCAACGTTTCGGGCCGAAACCCAAGGGGTTTCAGGCCGAAATGTTACCTATTTCCTTAAACGTTGCCTATTTCCTTAAACGTTGCCTATTTCCTTAAACGTTGCCTATTTCCTTAAACGTTGCCTATTTCCTTCGCTCCATAGATGCTGCTGCACCCGCTGAGTTTCTCCACCACTTTTGACTGCCTTCGATTTTCCAGCATCTGCAGTTCCTTCTTAAATCCCATTCAACCCTTCTCTCCAGAGACGCTGCCCGTCCCGCTGAGTTACTCCAGCAATTTGCGTCCATCTTCATTGTATTTTCAAGATCTTTCTTTGAAAGATGTTATTAAATCCTGATGTTATCACGTTAGCCCTACACACTGTAACGTTCACAGTTGATTATAAAACATAATTGTCATTTTAATCAACCTCAATCTCACAACATCACACCGTAGGATTGAACCAGAGTTTCGGGGTGTTCCAATTAAGTTTTCCGCATCTGTTTGAGTTTAATCCCTCCTTGTAAGCCCTCCCTGTAATGCATGCTTTGTACGCAGGTACGAGCTTGTGTTTCGTTAGGCTACAAATCCAGGCTCACCCCGATCTCATTTAAATCAATTCCATTTATATTTCATTAAATTCCATTTAAGTCGGAGCGGGAAGAAGGAATGCGGAGTTTGCCAGCCGGCAGGAAAGTCTCGGCTACCAGATGCCAAGGGGTTTGATTCCCACAAAGTAAACAACACCAGCTCACTTCATACTAATTGCAATTTGACGCCAGTTGAGAACATTGCGAACACTTTGCGGGGTTTTATTGGGTGATGGTCGGCAGGAGAGCGTGCGTGGAAGTCATCAGACCCGATCGCTGTTGTCCGGTTCACCTCTGCCCCATTGCGGACGTTGGACTTTGTCTCTGGAACTGCAGGGCTACGATGCTGAGACCTATATTCATGATCATAGATTCATAAATGATAGGAGCAGAATTAGGCCATTCGGCCCTTCAAGCCAGATAGGGCTCTTAAAGATAGCGGAGTCAGGGGTTATAGAAACATAGAAACATAGAAATTAGGTGCAGGAGTAGGCCATTCGGCCCTTCAAGCCTGCACCGCCATTCAATATGATCATGGCTGATCATCCAACTCAGTATCCCGTACCTGCCTTCTCTCCATACCCTCTGATCCCCTTGGCCACAAGGGCCACATCTAACTCCCTCTTAAATATAGCGAATGAACTGGCCTCAACTACCCTCTGTGGCAGAGAGTTCCAGAGATTCACCACTCTCTGTGTGAAAACATTTCTCCTTATCTCGGTTTTAAAGGATTTCCCCCTTATCCTTAAGCTGTGACCCCTTGTTCTGGACTTCCCCAACATCGGGAACAATCTTCCTGCATCTAGCCTGTCCAACCCCTTAAGAATTTTGTAAGTTTCTATAAGATCCCCTCTCAATCTCCTAAATTCTAGAGAGTATAAACCGGGTCTATCCAGTCTTTCTTCATAAGACAGTCCTGACATCCCAGGAATCAGTCTGGTGAACCTTCTCTGCACTCCCTCTATGGGGAGAAGGCAGGAATGGGGTACTGATCGGGGATGATCAGCCATGATCACATTGAATGGCAGTGCTGGCTCGAGGGGCCGAATGGCCTACTCCTGCACCTATTGTCTATTGTCTATAGTCGAAGCTAGTCTTCAACATAGTCGAAGGAGGTCTTCAACATGACATTTTTTCAAACTCTTCTAACCTCGCCAGTTAGGTCGCCCAAGTGGGACAGCCCCGTAACTCAGCGGGTGAGGCAGCATCTATGGAGAGAAGGAATGAGCAGCGTTTCGGGTCGATAGATGCTGCCTCACCCGCTGAGCTACTCCGGCATTTTGTGAAACTTAGTTTATTCGAGTTTAGTTTATTGTCATGTGTTGATGAACTTATGAAAAGGAGGAGAACTCTGGAATGTCCTGCTGGTGACAGCACCAGTGCCATCTGCATGGAGACAGAGTGTGAAATGGTGACAGATGGGCCTGACATTTACGGAGGCTGGCTTTCAAAAGTGAGTTATATGTGCAGCGCTCTGCTATTTATTACTTGCATTTGTCAGGAAGTGTTTGGATCATCGCCAGATAGCTTTGTCTCATTGCAATGCGATACGTCTGTGGTTTGGAGGTTGCTGGCACCGCAGATATTTACAAAATACGTTGATGAGTTAGATGAGGGGGTTTGAGGGTAACATTAGCAAATTTGCAGATGACACAATGCTGGGTGGCAGTGTGAACTGTGAGGAGGATGCTATGAGGATGCAGGGTGAGTGGGCAGATGCATGGCAGATGCAGTTTAATGTGGATAAATGTGAGGTGGCAAGAACGGGAAGGCAGATTATTATCTAAATGGTGTCAGGTTAGGAAAACGGGGAGTGCAACGAGATCTGGGGGTCCATGTTCATCAGTCACTGAAGGTGAGCATGCAGGTACAGCAGGCAGTGAAGAAAGCTAATGGCATGTTGGCCTTCATAACAAGAGGAGTTGCGTATAGGAGCAAAGAGGTCCTTCTGCAGTTGTACAGGGCCCTAGTGAGACCACACCTGAAGTATTGTGTGCAGTTCTGGTCTCCAAATCTGAGTAAGGACATTCTTGCTGTTGAGGGAGTGCAGCGTAGGTTCACCAGGTTAATTCCAGGGATGGCGGGACTGTCATATGTCGAGAGAATGGAGCGGCTGGGCTTGTGCGCACTGGAATTTAGAAGGATGAGAGGGAATCTTATTGAAACATATAAGATTATTCAGGGATTGGACACGCTAGAGGCAGGAAACATGTTCCCGATGTTGGGGGAGTCCAGAACCAGGAGCCACAGTTTAAGAATAAGGGGTAAGCCATTTAGAACGGAGATGTGGAAAATCCTTTTTACACAGAGAGTTGTGATTCTGTGGAATTCTCTGCCTCAGAGGGCGGTGGAGGCTGGTTCTCTGGATACTTTCAAGAGAGAGTTAGATAGAGCTCTTAAAGATAGCGGAGTCGGGGGATATGGGGAGAAGGCAGGAACGGGGTACTGATTGGGGATGAT
>JAWMAR010000049.1:2570724-2577157 GCA_036785375.1 Leucoraja ocellata
AAACCAATCTGACTTCCATTGACTCCATATACACTTCACACTGCCTCAACAAGGCCGTCGGCATTTTCAAAGACAAGTGTCACCTCGGCCACTCCGTCTTGTCCCCTCTCCCATCACGCAAGAGAAACAGAGGTTTGAAAATGCACACCTCCAGATTCAGGGACAGTTTCCTTTCAGCTGTTATCACACAACCGAACAGTCCTGACCTCCCATCTACCAATGGAGAACTTTGAACTATCTTTATTCGGACTTTACCAGACTTCAATGTTATATCTTTGCACTAAACGTTGTACCCTTTAACCTTCATCTCTGCACTATGGACGGCTTGACTGTACTCAGGTATAGTCTTTTCTCTGACTGGATAGCACGGAAACTAGTGGGCTTGTACACTCTGGAGTTTAGAAGGATGAGGGGGATCTCATTGAAAAGTATAAGATTGTGAAGGGTTTGGACGCGCTAGAGGCAGGAAACATGTTCCCGATGTTGGGGGAGTCCAGAACCAGGGACCACACACAGTTTAAGAATAAGGAGTAAGCCATTTATAACAGAGATGAGGAAACACTTTTTCACACAGAGAGCGGTGAGTCTGTGGAATTCTCTGCCTCAGAGGGCGGTGGAGACCGGTTCTCTGGATACTTTCAAGAGAGAGCTACAGTGGGCTCTTAAAGATAGCGGAGTCAGGGGAGAAGGCAGGAACGGGGTAGTGATTGTGGATGATCAGCCATGATCACATTGAATGGCGGTGCTGGCTCGAAGGGCCGAATGGCCTACTCCTGCACCTATTGTCTATTGTGCTGCTTTTGTGCTGTGTGATTCTGTGACTCTCTCAGTTTGAGCTGATAATTACCACAATGTCAAGCTCTTAAAGAAAGAGCCCAACAAATGATCTACTGGTGACTATGCTCTGGAAATACATGCTCTCCTCTAAGTGAGGTGACCCCATGATAATGAAAGCACTTAGCGTATCCTGTACTTCAATTAGAGAGTTGGAGATTCTTTGCACAATTGCCGCAAGACATGCCTGGTATTTTATAATTCAATCTGAGCCAGTTTAAAGCTCTTGACCCCACACATCTCCTTATACTTCCCCCCTCTCACCTTACAGCTGCGCCCTCTTGTATTATATATTTCCATCCGGCGATAGGTCTGACTCTCTCTCACAGACACCTCTCAGAGTTTTGCATGGTCCGCCCTGTTTCGACGAATGCAATCAACCCGGCACATCAAACAAGATCAAATAGAACAACAGGTACAGGAGTGTGAAAACGCACGCACACCTCCAGATTCAGGGACATTTTCTTCCCAGCTGTTATCAGGCAACTGAACCATCCCACCACAACCAGAGAGCAGTCCTGAACTACTATCTACCTTATTGGTGACCCTCGGACTATCCTTTGCTGGCTTTACCTTGCACAAAACATTATTCCCTTATCATGGGTGGACGGCGGTGGATAATCGAGCTGTCTACACTGTACACTGGCTGCTTAGCACGCAACAGAAAGCTTTTCACTGTACCTCGGTACACGTGACAATAAACTAAACTGCACTGAACCGAGATGCTGCCTGACCTGCTGGGACAATAATGGTAGCAGTTAAAATGCTACCATTATTGAAACTGTTCCCCCAGAGTGACTAGTGTCAGAAGCCTCGTTGACAAGTTTAAATAATAGGTTTTCCGATCCTCTTTTGGCCCCAGTGAAATGAGGACGGATTCATGTGCCTGAACTCACTTAACCCCGACGCTACGAGCCGTCAGCGTTTAAAATTCTGACAGGGAACAAATAAGATGTTGAAGAGAAAGAACTTTGGAGTTTCGCAGCCACTCAGCGCAGACGTTGGGTGGTCATGTTGCTGTTGTATTAGTGAAGCCAAATTTAGAATATTGAGTCCAGTTTTGATCGCCCTGGCACGGTGGCGCAGCGGTAGAGTTGCTGCCTCACAGCGCCAGAGAGCCAGGTTCGATCTTGAGTTCCACATGTTGAAATAACGCCCCGACCTACTTGATGCCACGAGTACCTACGACCAACCTACCTACGACCTCGTGACGACCATGCTGCAAGTTTGAGTCAAGGGCAAACTCAGCAGAGGTCGTGAATTAGGTGGTGAAGGTGGGACAGGCCCTGAACTCCAGCACTTTGTGCCGATCTTTGTGTGAAAGATAACTCTGTCGCCTTTGAAAGAATAAAGTTAGGTTCCAGCTTTGCTTGTCCTTTGATGAACATTTCCAACGGGTGATGGTCTACGACAACACCACTGGCTGGTAGGAACCTCCACTGGGAAACACACAGTAACTCAGCGGGACAGGCAGCAGCATCTCTGGAGAGAAGGAATGGGTGACGTTTCGGGTCGAGGCCCTTCTTCAGACTGGTTAGGGAATAAAGGAAACGAGAGAAATAGAGACGGCGATGTGGAGAGATAAGGAACAATGAATGAAAGATAGGCAGAAAAGTAACGACGATAAAGGAAGCAGGCCATTGTTAGCTGCTACACAAAATTGCTGGAGAAACTCAGCGGGTGCAGCAGCATCTATGGAGCGAAGGAAATAGGTGACGTTTCGGGCCGAAACCCTTCTTCAGACTGATGGGGGGTGGGGGGGGAGAAGGAAGGAAAAGGGGAGGAGGAGGAGCCCGAGGGCGGGCAGATGGGAGGGTGGGAGGAGACAGCTCGAGGGTTAAGGAAGGGGAGGAGACAGCAAGGGCTAGCAAAACTGGGAGAATTCAATGTTAATGCCATCCGGACGCAAGCAACCCAGGCGGAATATGAGGTGCTGTTCCTCCAATTTCCGCTGTTGCTCACTCTGGCAATGGAGGAGACCCAGGACAGAGAGGTCGGATTGGGAATGGGAGGGGGAGTTGAAGTGCTGAGCCACCGGGAGGTCAGGTTGGTTATTGCGGACTGAGCGGAGGTGTTCGGCGAAACGATCGCCCAACCCCCGCTTAGTCTCCCCGATGTAAATCAGCTGACACCTAGAGCAGCGGATGCAGTAGATGAGGTTGGAGGAGATGCAGGTGAACCTTTGTTAGCTGCTTGCTGGGTGAGAACGAGAAGCTGGTGTGACTTGGGTGGAGGAGGGATGGAGAGAGAGAGGGGGAATGCCGGGGCTACCTGAAGTAAGAATAATCAATGTTCACACCAATGTAAGCTGCTCAAGCGAAGTGTGAGGAGCTGTTCCTCCAATTTGCATTTAGCCTCACTCAGACAATGGAGGAGGCCCAGGACAGAAAGGTCAGTGTGGGAATGGGACGGGGAGTTAAAAAGCACACTAAAAATGCGGGAGAAACTCAGTGGGTGCAGCAGCATCTACGGAGCGAAGGAAATAGGCAACGTTTAAGGAAATAGGTAACGTTTAAGGAAATAGGCAACGTTTAAGGAAATAGGCAACGTTTAAGGAAATAGGTAACGTTTAAGGAAATAGGTAACGTTTAAGGAAATAGGCAACATTTAAGGAAATAGGTAACGTTTAAGGAAATAGGTAACGTTTAAGGAAATAGGCAACATTTAAGGAAATAGGCAACGTTTAAGGAAATAGGCAACATTTAAGGAAATAGGCAACATTTAAGGAAATAGGCAACGTTTAAGGAAATAGGCAAGGTTTAAGGAAATAGGCAACGTTTAAGGAAATAGGCAACGTTTAAGGAAATAGGCAACGTTTAAGGAAATAGGTAACGTTTAAGGAAATAGGCAACATTTAAGGAAATAGGCAACATTTAAGGAAATAGGTAACGTTTCGGCCCGAAACGTTGCCTATTTCCTTCGCTCCATAGATGCTGCTGCACCCGCCGAGTTTCTCCAGCATTTCTGTCTACCTAGGATTTTCCAGCATCTGCAGTTCCTTCTTGAACAGGGGAGTTAAAGTGTGTAGAAACCGGGAGATCGGGGCAAGTGGAAGCGGGCTTCGCGCAGGTGTTATCAGGTGGGGAATGTCTCCATGTTTGAGCAGTAAGCCAGCAGTTGCCGGCAGCTGATGTTAGAGACTGATTCATCACAGCTGGATTTGCTCTTCAGCAGTTTCCCCACTGCCAGCGGGGACTGAGAAATCTTTATCGATCGGCATCGCAAGCCTTCTCGAGGAGTCAAATATGGTGAGGAGTAAAGAATAGAAACATAGAAACATAGAAATTAGGTGCAGGAGTAGGCCATTCGGCCCTTCGAGCCTGCACCGCCATTCAATATGATCATGGCTGATCATCCAACTCAGTATCCCGTACCTGCCTTCTCTCCATACCCCCTGATCCCCTTAGCCACAAGGGCCACATCTAACTCCCTCTTAAATATAGCCAATGAACTCTGGCCTCAACTACCATCTGTGGCAGAGATTCACCACTCTCTGTGTGAAAAAAGTTCTTCTGATCTCGGTTTTAAAGGATTTCCCCCTTATCCTTAAGCTGTGACCCCTGGTCCTGGACTTCCCTAACATCGGGAACAATCTTCCTGCATCTAGCCTGTCCAACCCCTTAAGAATTTTGTAAGTTTCTATAAGATCCCCTCTCAATCTCCTAAATTCTAGAGAGTATAAACCAAGTCTATCCAGTCTTTCTTCATAAGACAGTCCTGACATCCCAGGAATCAGTCTGGTGAACCGTCTCTGCACTCCCTCTATGGTAATAATGTCCTTCCTCAGATTTGGAGACCAAAACTGTACGCAATACTCCAGGTGTGGTCTCACCAAGACCCTGTACAACTGCAGTAGAACCTCCCTGCTCCTATACTCAAATCCTTTTGCAATGAAAGCTAACATACCATTCGCGTGGTCAAGGGAGGGCCGCTAGCTGTGCTTGCAACTGCTAATTCCAACACCCCTTCTCTCCCGCAGTGCCGTGCAGTTTCAATTTCACCGACACAAAAGGGTTTGTAGAATCTCCAGAGTACCCGAGTCACCTGTTCTACAGCAACCTGGATTGCATCTACACCATCACGGTCTACACGGGATACGGAGTCGAACTTCAGGTGAGCGCCTCGTATACCCTGTCTTTGCGGAAGATCTTAAGGGGCAGTCCCACTGTACGAGCTAAATTCAAGAGTTCTCCCGAATTTCCCCCGATTCGAAACACGGGAGAATTACGGTATTGGCCGCTCGTAGGTACTCGGGGCTCTCGTGGACATTTTTCAACATGTTGGAAAAACCCTCACGAGCTTACCGCGTTTCCCGAGTACCTGCCGTTAGCGTTACGAGCCGCTAAGAGACGTCCCCGAGCTCCGACGTACCCGCTACGTACATTCTACGTACTTACCACTAGTTCGTTTTTTTTAAACTCGGGAGAGCTCTTGGGTGAACTCGTACAGTGGGACAGCCCCTTCAGTCTCCCTGCCTTCTCGAGAGGGAAGGCAAACTGTCATGAAAGCCTTCACTTGCTCTTTATACCATGAGATTTTGCCTCTGTTCCCAAAAACACAACTCCAAAAATAGTCAAGGCTGAAGAGTAAGGTGTGTTTTATTGTCATATGTCCCGGATGGGACAATAAAATTCTTACTTGCTGCAGCACAACTGAATATGTAAACATTGTATATAGCGGGGAAAGAGAAAAAAATTTAAGTTAAAAAATAACAAATATAGTGTAATAATCATAGTCTTGTGCAGTTCGGAGTTCTGAGCTTATTCGGTGTCGTGTTAATAGCCTGATGGCTGTGGGGAAGAAGCTGTTCTTGAACCTCGACGTTACAGTTTTCCGGCTCCTGAACCTACTTCCTGATGGCAGTGGTGAGATGAGTGTGTGGCCAGGATGGTGTGGGCCTCTGATGATGTTGGCTGCCTATTTGAGGCTGCGACTACGATAGATACCTTCAATGGTGGGGAGGTGAAAGCCGGTGATGGACTGGGCAGTGGTCACAACTTTTGGCGGTGGAAGATAGAGGTGTCAGGGGTTTAGTTTAGTTTACCTTCGAGATGCAGCACGGAAACAGGCCCTTCGGCCCATCGAGTCCGCGCTGCCCAATAATCCCCGCACGTTAATACACACCCGGGACAAGTTTACATTTGCACCAAGCCAATTAACCTTCAAACCTGTACGCCTTTGGAGTGTGGGAGGAAACCTGGAGCACGTGGAGAAAACCCACACAGGTCACGTGGAAAACGTACACACTCTACACAGACGGCACCCGTAGTCGGGATCGAACCCGGGTCTCTGGCGCTGTAAACACTGTAAGGCAGCAACTCTACCGCTGCGCCACTGTAATACCATGATGGGTTAACGGGGAGAAGGCAGGAGAACGGGGTTAGGAGGGAGAGATAGATCAGCCATGATTGAATGGCGGAGTAGACTTGATGGGCCGAATGGCCTAATTCTGCTCCTATCGCTTATGAACTTACAAACATTACACTCTTCAAACATTACCTTCTTTAGACTTTAGAGATACAGCGTGGAAACAGGCCCCCTCGGCCCACTGAGTCCGCACCGACCAGCGATCTCCCCGTACACCAGCACTGTCCCACAC